>OV816026.1:182195773-182460947 GCA_929113105.1 Agrypnus murinus | reverse complement strand
TTAAATTCTAATTTCTAATTTTTTTGCAATTTAAGTTAATGAAAATGATTCAAATTCGTGCATACCATCTGTTAAAAAAAACAATTGTGTATGATAAAGCACATAAGCTAAGGCTTCAATGTTCCAGGACAATTAGTTAAAAGAGAAAATATAGTATTAACAGTTCATCAGTCTATTTTATACACTAAACTGAATAAAAAGAATTTGTTTTTCTCAAAGCTTGAAAAAACGTGTGTCTTAAAATAGACATTTCTCAATTCGTTGTACTTGTCACTTTGTCAGTTCTTATTTGAAATTTGTTGAACATTCTTTCCAAAACAAAACTACCAGCTAAAAGTTAAAAGTTCACGTCTATTTGGGATGTCACTTTGTGTAAAACTTATTGAAAAAACCGAAGTCACTCTAGTAAAACTTAATCTTCTAGAATAGATAAGAAAAAGTAGGTGGATAAAGCTCGTTTTCTTTTCTTTGACCCTTTGATATTTATTGCACAATTTTGTTTTTACCGAACTAATTTATTATTTTACGGTCTTAAAGGCGGTATTTTCAAAAATTATTATTTATTTTCTTTTTTCTTTCTTCGCAACCGAGAAGTTGTGATCCTAAAGGCAAACACATAGTCATAAAACATATGCAAGCGTATCGATAATCTGTTCGACATTTTTTTTCTGCGTGTCGCCAAATCCGGAAACGTTTTAAATCCGGAATCTAGAAAAGCTAAAAGTGCAATATAGATGTCGTACGTTTGAAATAGCCCTGTTCAGAGAAATTTTTTATTTCATTAAACCAGTCGTCCTTCACAGCTGATGTGGCAATAAATCGTGCGTTCGAGTCCGCGTTAACAGCAAATAGCCCAGAAGGGGACAATAATTCGCTATCGACAGCCTGACTGAGATATATGGTTTAACAGAGTGGTGTGCTCCACCACTTATCGGAGGGATTCGGAGTAATGGTGACGACTCATGTGATGGGTTTCTAAAATAGATGTAGCGTAATACAAGTGAGAGCGAGAGGATGTTGGCAAAGCCGTTAATAAGATGAGTGGGGTGAAGATGAACTAATAGGAAAATCGACCCCATTTTACCAAGACACTCATAAATTTTGCATAACTGAATTTCATCCCAGTCCTCTTCTGTAATTACAAATTTTCTACCAAAGATGTCTATAGGGAACTTTAAAAATATTTCACAGGAAAGGTGTTTTTTATAAATTTTTTATTAAGAAAACTCTTTACATTCATTTAATAATTCATTAGTTAGATTACCAAATAAGAACGTTTCTATTTATTTTTCGAGTCCTTCGTAATCGTCAAGGAGTCTACGAAGGACGTTTTTAGCAAATATATGCAAATATGCAAAGAGGTCCCTAAGATAGTTAATCTTATATCTTAATAAACGAACACGGTTACATTTTAGATTTAAACTCCATTCGCAAGAGAATATTGCCAGAATATGTGCAGGATTTCGTACATAAAATTTTATTTAAAGAAGTTTTTTACAGAAATATGCTACTTATATAAAACAACTGCATGCTTAGGACCTTTTTTTATTTCCTTTACTTATTCACCAAGAATTGTAGGAAAGTGTATCAAGTAATTGTTAAAAAGTTCACTTCTGAAAACCACTGCCTGTTATTATATTCTATTTTATTTGCGTTTCCTTCTCTGTCAGTATTATCTGCAGTACTGCAATTGGAGAGTAAAATCATCTACTCATCTATCATCAAAGTTAAAAGTACCCAATTGCAATAACCTCAGGCTCAGAAGCGATTTCGTTGTGTATGACAAAGACACACGTGTTGCAAGTGGGTCTCTTTCTAGGATGTAGCCAAGAAGGGATGCAGGTGTTCATAGCAGCTGTGCTAGTGTATTTTTAGTAGCATACCTTACAACGCGTGTGTAGCCTTGACTGTTTTTATTCTAACTGGTCCTTACTAAAGTGCAACTCGATATGAAATAACCAAAACAATATGATTCTAATTAATTTCATCTGTAAAAATATTCAACACACAACAGTGGGCGCCTTTAACGCACGTATTTACCTATGGGAATTGAAAATGGGCGCATCCGGCACACTTACCTGTGACAAACCGGTGCTGCTCACCAGTATATTTTAGCTAAATGATGAAAAATTGGTTACCGGTTGATATATTTAAATTTACTTGTCAAATATAGAGTGGCATAACCTAATTCGATATTTGTACTAATAATAATGGAACAGCTAATATTAGATGAGGATAATTTAAATCTAAATTATAAATATCAACAGCTTTATCGGAAATGATCGTAAAAATATCTAATAAGCACAATGTTCTAACCTCACTTTAATTTTACCGGTAAAACCGTATTTAAAATGTGGTGAGCAAAACAACTACCGGTGACCCAGACCGGTGTGACCGGTAAGTCTGATGAATGCGCTCAATGTAATCGGGAAATTCAACCACTCACGATTAAAGATCACAAGCCATCTATAATTCAAAAGCGTTTTTCAAGCCTGTCCGATCATTACAAAATCAGTTGCATACTAGTATCGAAATTGATTAGAAATTAGAACAACTTAAGTTGAGGTTTCAAATACGTGCTACAGATTCTTTCTGGATTAGATGCTCATTAAGGACGCAGATTTTCTTCTGATTTTGTCTCTGTAATTGTGATAGGCATGGTAGAACATATCGACGACTGAATAACTGATTGTACTAAAGTAACATTTCAAATAAAAGCTTAGGTGTTCGAAGTTTAGTTGTGGTTTAGAAAGCTCTTTAACTGCTTTAAGTATCTCACGGAGCTTGTGGTAATAAATAGTTAAAATTTAACTGCTGAAAACTAACAGATATTAAAAATTAACGTCATTGCATTGATAAAAAGAATTTTTTAATGCAAATCCTAGCATAAGTACGGTGGTACAAAATTACCTTGATAAAGTTAATATTGACACTATTGTCTTGTTCTAAACCCAATCGAATACTTATTGGATAGTCTTGGGAAACCATCAAACAAGCTGCAATTCCAACTAAAAATCCAAAGAATTTTTCAAATTTAAATCCATCTCAAAATCTTCTTTCAATTAATAAATGGGTGATTCTTTGCTAACTATCCAATTCATTGTCACAAGCAAATTAAACTAATTAAATAAGAAAACACCGTAATATTTTACAAAAATTATTTATCTAAGATTGCCATCTACTGTTGACTTCGAAATATTTCAATGAATTACATTTAAAAATATTTTTGAAAATTAATTAAGTAAGTTAAATATCAGTCCTCTGTATTGTCACAGTTACAACTAACAGTCTGGTAGAGATGTAAATAAGATGTTTAATGCAGAATATTTCCCTTGTATTTAGTCAACTATTATACTAACACTTATCTTTTAGTAATGGCCAAAGTTTTAATATAAAACAAGTTTTCGTTTTTGCATTAAATTTCATAAATTCCTTGTCATCTGGTATTGTGTATTTCCTCTAGAAATTTCATTGTAATTAATATACGTAGTCATCGTTACCTCATTCTATCTGCAATTTTGCATACTGCTTCATAAATATCAACTATATCGGCCTGTGAATAATATTTATTGTGATTATTAGTAATTCAATACCATTACTTCGGAAGAAAATCAGTGTAACGTATGTCACACTTTACGACATCATTCCTCTGGTAAGTATTACTGCATAATTTTCAACATAAAAACTAAAAAACTGCTTCAAATTAAGCTATTTTCTATGCATGTCTCCTATTAGAAATCTGGCGGGTATGAATTCTGAATTGACGCTTTTAACGTCTTTATATGTAATAAACGCCATTCCTCTGGCCATCATTCTTCTGCCTTTTACGATCCAGAGGAATACTATTAACTATACTAACCAAAACCAACAAAACTAGCCAAATTGTTTTTAGTACAGATCCTTATGACTAGAATATCACAAAAACGGAGTAGAGAAAAGAAGCTGAAGAAGAAACGGGAAGCCGAGAAACGAAGATACTACAGGTTGAAAGAAGATGTTACAGGAAGAGGGTACTGAAACAGAAAGAAAGGAAGCAGTATATAAAAAAATAAAAGTTCACCAAGTAAATGGAAATCCACTTGATGGTCTCTACACTTTTAGGTATTCACTCGGTACTTTTGAAGAAAGGTATTCATCAGAATATTTTCTTGGTTCACTGCACTACCTAATTCACCAGAACCATAGAACATATTATAAATTCAACAAGGAGGTTGGCGTTTTCTTAATATTGTTTTAACTATTATTTAAATAAATAATATTATAGTTAGTAAGTAATTGCTCTGGCTATGAAATCATTCCTCTGGCGCTAGTATTGAAAATATGTGTAAATTTCTTAAAAACATTAAATTAATATGATCTTCTAAACTAAACAATGTGTTATTATACAACTAATCGAGATTGTTAGTAGGTATTGGGGCACCTGGCCCAGACATTTTTGAGGGGATGCAGTCGTCGTTAAGTACGGAATCTGCATTACCGACATTCTGTATTACCGGCATTTGGTTCGTCACTTGGCTAAATGGTGTTAGTGTTGCTATGGGAAAATAGATGGCGCCGGTGTCGTTTTACGTGATTTCGAGTCTCGAAGTATGGAATCTGTATTACCGGCCATGTATATTACCGACGTTTGGTTCGGCGCTCGGCTAAATGGTGCTAAAGTGTTGCTAGGAAAAACCCAGATGGCGCTATTAATAGAGGGCGTCATGAAGGGATCTGTATTACCGGCAGCCCGTGTACTACTACTACTAGAGGGCATCATGAAGAAATCTGTATTATCGACGACTACGACGAACTATGTACGGCTAATAGAGGTCGCATTAAAGAAACCTGTATTATCCTACGTACTGATGTTACTAGAGGTCGCAATAAAGAACACTCTCTCGCTCTCTCCTCTCACGCTTTCTTCGTTTTGCCCTCTCTCCTTCTCGCTCTCTCTCTCTCTCTCCTTCTCACCTATTAGAGGTCGCATTAAAGAAACCTGTATTACCTGTATGTACTGATGCTATTAGAGGCCGCATTAAAGAACACTCTCTCACTCTCTCGCTCTCTCCTCTCACACTCTCCGTTTTGCCCTCTCTCCTCTCTCCGTTTTGCCCTCTCTCCTTCATCCTAATGCTAGTAAATGAAATAACAACAACACAATGTTTAAATAGAATATTTATTTAGGAATTAAAATTATTACAATTAATGTTTTTTTGCATCTGTAATCAATAAGAATTAAATTATGTTTATTATTATTACTACATTTAATTGATATCCCTGATAACGATCTACATTTTATATATAGTCGTCCTTCACCCTTCACCCTTAGTCATGCTAGTCTCTTCACCCTTCACCCTTAGCCATGCTAGTAAATGAAACATCAATGTTTAAATATACATATTATTTATTTTGCTATACATTTAATGGACAATTGTAACATATTATTTGACAAATTATTCTTTACACAGTGTGAGTTGAGATCATCGCGTAACACTTGCAAATTGTTCAAATATTTTTGTAACCTATTTCTAAGCTGCGACAGATCATGGAACGCTAAAACAATAATACAATAATTGATTAATATAAGCATAAACATACAAAAGTTTTAAACACTTGACCTAGTTCCTCTTCATTGTTCCACGCTTGACCGTTCTCGCTGTACTTGTCGGTACTTGCTGTTGATGATGATGCATGATTTTCAACATCCGGGCCTTCATCTAAACAAGCAGCAAAATAGACACAAATTAGCATACAAACACAAACTTGAAGCTTTATAAACAACAACTTACCTATTTCCAGGGGTTTGCTCTCACAGGTCTCGTTATCATAACAATAATTAGGACTGCTTATACTTGACATCATCGTAATTGGTGCTGCTGTACACGTGCTGTCTGCTACACGCTAACAACTGTCGACTTTATATAGTCGCTTATACTTACCTAGATCCAACGCATGCTCAGTAACATGCATATGGTAAACAAGTGGTCGGCGTTGACAGACAAGTCATCTTGTTTAATGACACGTCATCATTATCGCCAGGTGTGTGTAGGTAATTACTTCATTCTTGCTTCTCTCTCTCATACTAGTTATAGCTATCACTTTCATGCCATGGTACAGAGGGGAGAATCTTTTATTCATCTTTCTCAAAAATTATTGAACAACAACAAAACAATAATTAAATAACTAAACAATTATCTGTTCTCGGATAACCATAATAGAACATTAATCTTTTATTTATCTTTCTCAAAATTATTGAACAACTAACTGTCTAAACAATTATTATTAGGATTGAAATCCGTTCTCGGATAACCATGAAGGCATACTCGTAACACGTTTGAAACTTGACCTTTCTTTCATTGTCAAATTGTTGTTGTTGTTGTTTAGCCGGAGCAATTGAATGCCTTGTACGATTTGTTATGCTAAATATTCTTTTCAACATTGTCCTGATCTACTACTACTACTTAACAGACACAATTGAAAAGAACAAATTCGCGTTTATCAGGTAAGAGATCTATTTCATGAGCATGTTGTCGAGTATCCCTGTGATGGCTGTGATTTACATTCAAGCACTTCCGAGCTTCATCATCTTTTGATAATTAATTACAAGTCCTGTACATAGAGTATAACCCTCGTCAGCTTCACTGATTATTATAACTACACTATGCTGAAGGTCGATCTCTTTCGATTAGCATACCCGACTACCACTACTACGATTGAGCTGTACAATAATTATTGTAATGGTCACTTTTGCACTAAAGGGTAAATCAATATGAGAATGTACATTTGATTACATACTTTGGAGATTCAATATTAGTCTGAACAATGATTTCAATCACATGTCTGTGTTCTTGGATGTCATTAAATAAAATATAGATAATATCTTAACGTTATACTAAGATTAGAAAACTCAATATAATTAAAATACGATAAATCAAATTAGAATAGCATAGCTTTATTAAAGTATAACATTTTACAATATTAAATACAAATTGGGATGATAAAAGAAAGGAGAACTTAGTCAAAGGTCAACCTAGAAAAGAAATTATGTATTAGTTAAGGATATTAATGAATCATATGAAAATCAAAACCTCACTTTCAATAATAATGCATCAATAATAATTTAAAATAAAGAAATTAGTTTTCCATATCTATAGTAATAAGCATTGTTATTGAAGGGAGGTAAGAATGATCATAGAAAGGTAGTATTTCTGAGAAAAATAAAGATAACAAGTAAAATAATTGAACTAAATGGTTTCTCAGAGAGATATAAATAATAATAAATTTTGTTTTAATGAATATGGTGGTAATTGTAAAAGGTTCTGAAAATAGTATATTGTTTTATTAGGATTAAAAGTGTCACTTTTTGATGAGCAATTTTGCATTTGCGAGGCGAAGCGCAGCGTAGCCGAGCGGATGCAAAATTGCGAATCATTGAAGACACTTTTGATCCGAATGAAACATGCTATTTTTTCTCCAGCCGACATTAAGATTAAAAGAAGTGAAATGGTGCGGAATTTGTTCGATCACACGGTAATGTGCTAGAAGGCTATGCAAGAAGGTAGTCATGGCGTTGTTGAGTTATACATTTGTTTTGCAAAAAACAGCTTGTCATCCTAAAAGTGTTATTGTTGTGAGTTATTTTCTGATGAATAGTGAAGAAGATTTGCCCTTAGAAGTTGTAACAGCGGCACAAGATGTCAGTTTACATCTACTTCCGTCCAAATCGTGGGAAATATATGAGTTTGCTTACAAGCGATTCATGAGCTGGTGTGAAGAGAAAAACGTAAAAACGTATTCAGAGACGGCTTTATTAGCATATTTTGGGGATCTGGCGAAGAAAATGAAATCGTCTACATTGTGGTCGCAATATTCCATGGTCAAAGCCACTCTGAGCGTGAAAAATGGTGTCGAAATAGGAAAATTTTCGAAATTGCGAGCTTTTTTAAAACGAAGTAGTGAAGGTTATCGACCGAAAAAATCAAGAGTTTTAACGAACGAACAGATAGCAGTTTTCCTAAAAGATGCTCCCGATGGCAAATATTTGATGATAAAAGTGAGTTTTTTGATTCCTGAATGAGTTATTTTTCATAAAATGTCTTTAAGGTGTTTGCGATCTTCGGAATTTGTGGAGCATGTCGCTATGATGAATTAGTGCAGCTGAAAATGGCACATATTGAGGAAATTAAATCTGGTTTATTAATAAAGATTCCCGATACCAAAAACAAGAAACCTCGGTCATTTACTGTTATGGGAGAAAATTATTTGGCTCCTTACAAAAAGTATTTGTCTTTACGTCCTAAAAATTATAATAAAAGTAGATTTTTTATCACATATAAAGATGGAGGGTGCCATAAACAGGTAGTGGGTATTCACAAAATTAGTTCGGTTTGTCAAGAAATAGCTAAATTTTTGAACTTGGAGAATACACATGAATTCACCGGGCATTGCCTGCGCCGCACGTCTGCAACGCTTCTTGTGGATGGTGGCGGTGATATAACATCTCTCAAGAGGCACGGCGGATGGCTATCTAGCAGTGTAGCAGAGGGCTACATCGAGGACTCGCTTAGCCATAAGGAAGAGGTAGCAAGGAAAATTTTACGGCTCCATGAGCCAAGCACTAGCACCAGCAGCAGCACCAGCACCAGTAATAGCACCAGTACCAGTATCAGCACCAGTACCAGTATCAGCACCAGCATCAGTACCAGCACCAACGAAAACATGGAAGAATTTATTGCAAATAAGAAGCTATCGAATGTAAATATTGTTAGCAACGGCACTAAAAATGTCGATAATGAATGTACGCCATTAATTAAGTTTGCAAATTGTACTTTCAATATTACTTTGAAAAATTAGAAATCATTGTCTTATTTCTTTAGACTATAAACAAAAAAATATCGACAGGATTAAAAATATTTTTAATTTTATCATTAAAAGTAGTGAACGTTGTCTTGGTAACGTAGTTTTTTTTTATAGTTCCAAAACCATCAACTTTTGCTTTGGAAATTGGTATTAAAAATGACGGATTTTAAGACGGCTGGAGAAAAATAAATTTATAATTCAATAAATGTTAATTAGAAGTCCAGCGTTCTATTAAAGAAGAAAAGTAAAGTGTACTAGGTAAAAGAATAAATATCAATAACTAAAATAATAAAGAAAAAGACACCGTGAAGAAAAGTTTGAGGTAAGAAGGAGGGGGAAATAAGTTACGTGATTTATATAACTTAGAATAAGAATATAGAGGAATAGAAGAATAGTTGTAATTAGTTTTTGGATAAGAAATCTACAAGAAGAGTAATACATTTAGAAGAGTCATTCACGATAACCAAGCTGAGGTGTGGAAGAGTGTTAATTTACAGTAGATCAGGCATAGAGAGTATAGAAAGAGGGAGACCATTTGAAGGAGCCATAGAAGATACTTACGGAGTCCTAGAGAGCTAGTGAGTCCTTCATCATAATCTTTGGTGGTAGTAAGCAGATCCAGTGCAGCAGTCGTCGGCAGTTCTTGGATGATAAATGACAATTAAAGGAAGAGCAAGTGAAGTGAGAGTGAGTTAATTTTTTTCAGAAAGAAGTGAACCTGAAGTTAAAAGGAACAAAAACCAGTTGGTATCATTTAAAAGAGATTGGTATACCAGTTAATTTAACCGTTGAGAGATCCATTGCAGATTTACTGAAGGAAGGAATCATTGTAAGTTGGCAAGGGTAAGATTTCTTTCTTTTCAACATCCTAATAAAAGTGTTAAATAAAGAAGCAAACAAAATTTTATTTTATATGCTATGCTCACTTGATCATATATAAATTTAATTTGAGAAATGTCAAAGATGACATTAAAGGTATAAATGTCAATTGTTTTTGATAACCTAACTTATTTGATGACATTTAGGAACTGAAAATAAGGTAAAGCTTATTTAATCATTTAATGAAAGAACCCAAAGTTAAGTGATTGAGTAAATAGTCTCATATTAAGAATAATAAATAAAATTAAACATCTATATTATTATTTATACATATATATTTTGAGCGACCCTGAGATCAAAAGAAATTATTTTAAAACATAAAACAACTATAAATAAAATTCCTCACATATCAAATCAAAAAATTTTTTTATGTACTTTATGATAATCATTGAAAACATCGACCTCCAGCTGGTGTTGTACTTATTACTATACAAATATTTTGCTACTTAAGAGTTAGATATGGTACTGCCTATACAAATGATAAATGATTCTAGTACATAAAGACAGCTGACCAGCAACTAGTCACCAGGACCGAATCAAAGTCGAGAAAACCAAGCGAAAACAACTATAATCAACGAGCCCTAGGAGTTCTTTGACCTGCTATCCAACCCTGGCGTAGAAGTAAATCATGTGCCGGAAATAAATGACGAGGTGATTGTGGTTAAAGCTGTCATGTCCCTATAACAACAACAAGGTAACTGAAAACCGTATGCCAACATGTAAAGAGATGCCTCTAAGTGCCTAAAGACAATAACGGCCGAAAGATCTCATACGTGTGACTAGGTATACTGCAAAATGTATGGAAAACAGCAACCTTTAGACCATTGCTGCTATATTAAGCCCTATTACAGAGAACCATCTTCGGAAGGCAGTATCTTTATATTTTATGATCTTGAGTCAAGGCAATATGAACACGGTCCTAATGGAAGAAGAATACATGTACCTAACTTCAACAAAGATGCGATAATTGTATTAACGAAGACAGTATAATTGCGGTATGCGGAAAATGCTACCTGAGACAACAGATTATAAAATAAACCATATACAAACCTTCCTAAATTACATACTAGGGGTCAAGAAGGCTTTTAAGAAGATTATTGTGTTGGCTAGCGAGAACAGGTATTGAAAGGAAAATGTATAGAGGGATTCTATCATATCTGATGGAGGTAAGGAAAAAGTTTAAGAAAGTTGCAGCATCTTATATCTTCGATCGGGCTAATTAAAGGTTTCCGTAAAATGTACAGAGCCTTATTAGTTGCTGGTAGAGGTACAGCGTCACGAAAGGAAAAGCCTAGCTAGACCGCATTAATTGGGGGATACACAAACTGCTTTCTCAAACCGTATACGAACAGGGTTAGCGAGCAATCTTAAGCATAAGGATCCAAGGGAATTCCTAAAGGACTGTTCAGGTCTTTTCTGTCGCCGCATAAAAAAAACCCTGAACTCCCCTGCGTCACTTGTCTACGTCAGCTATCGCTGTTAATAGTACTTTCATTCTAACTTGTTGTTGTTATTCTTGTTATTGTGCTTTGTTTAGTGATTTAAATAAAACTTTAAGTGTTTGCGTCAGACGATCCTAGCA
Source organism: Agrypnus murinus (assembly GCA_929113105.1). Taxonomy (NCBI): domain Eukaryota; kingdom Metazoa; phylum Arthropoda; class Insecta; order Coleoptera; family Elateridae; genus Agrypnus; species Agrypnus murinus. Next base: position 182,449,645 of record OV816026.1, on the reverse strand, counting down.
GCCAACAAGGTAGGAATTTACCTTCCTAAATTACATACTACGGGTCAAGAAGGCTTTTAAGAAGATTATTGTATTGGCTAACGAGAACAAATCCTAAAAGAAAAATGCATCGAAAGTTTTATGACGCATCTGCTAGAGGTAAGGAAAAAGTTTAAGAAAGTTGCAGCATCTTATATCTTCGATCGGTCTAATTAAAGGTTTCCGAAAAATGTACAGAGCCTTATTAGTTGCTGGTAGAGGTACAGCGTCACGAAAGGAAAAGCCTAGCTAGACCGCATTAAATGGGAGGATACACAAACTGCTTTCTCAAGCCGTATACGAACAGGGTTAGCGAGCAATCTTAAGCATAAGGATCCAAGGGAATTCCTAAAGGACTGTTCAGGTCTTTTCTGTTGCCGCATAAAAATGTTTTAAGAAATGAGACATCGCTTACGGTAAACGCAGCATTCTGCGCAGAGTTTACGGTTGTGAAAAACGACGAGGAAATTCATGAATTTAAGTACCTTTCAACAAAGGATGATAAAATCTATCGTGATACAGACCTTAAGAGCTGGTTTGCTGAAAATTATGGACTCGATACTAACACAGCTAGAGGAATTCCAAGTAAGTATGAAAAATTTTCGAATATAATAACAAAAGTATCATTTGATACATCTATGCTCCTAGCCTTTGTATGCAGATACTTCTGCGAACATTGTCACGTACCCTATGACCATAAAAACCATCACCGTTTTGAACCGTCCTGCGTAGGCTGCGGTAGCTCTCCGCCCTGCGAGAGAACAGCGGTAATGATTCGGTGTCCGGATTGCAGGCGTGATTTTAGATCCCAGACATGTTTTATTGTGTTGGCTAGCGAGAACAGGTATTGAAAGGAAAATGTATAGAGGTTTTCTATCATATCTGTTGGAGGCCTGAAAGAATTTTAAAAAACCATCGCCAAAAGGATATTTTCCGCATCTGTTCAACACCGGGGCAAACGCTAACTACATTGGTCCTCTTCCGGATGTCAAGTTCTACAGCACTGATACCATGAAACCTAAAGCTCGTAAAGAATTCCTAAAGTGGTACGAGGTAAAACAGGTACACGGTTTTCCTATGGCTCATACAGGTAAAAAGCGAAATGGAAATTTAGCAAGTTCTTGAGAATAAGAGAACAGTTAAGAAGTCGAAGGGTTATCAAGAAACATATAGTCAAAATCATATTACATTCGATGATTATATAAATTGTTTGAAGGAACACACAAAGAAACGGTCGTTCAACAAAAAATTATTCAGATCTGATAAACATCGAGTTTCAACCATCTGCCGGACTAAAACAGCGCTAAGCCCTCATGACGATAAGCGCTATATCATCGCATATCTATCGCATACCTGATAAACATGGTTGTATAAAATAATACTTAAGTTTAGATATAAGTTAATGTTAAGTTTTTCATATAACAAAATGATTTATATACTAGAGTTAACGTACCAGAGAACGATGATATGTCAATAATAATAATATGGTTCACAGTAGAACGTAGAAGCAGGATAAGCATTAAGAGATATTTATCCTTGACCCTAGTTATAACGTTTAATTAAATTATCAGCTTATATACGAATAAATTTAACAAATGTGATACAGTTCACGCCCAAACGTCTATTTATTGTTTCAAGTTCCTGTAAAAGCTGATTACATGCACTGATCATATTAAAAATATATCTAAATTGTACCTATATACTCTGTAGACAATTAAATAAACCATGCATATATGCCAAATTATATTGTTTCATTCAAGAATGATCTCTCCTACAGTTCACTTTAACGAGAGTAAATCAAAAGTGATGTTATGTCAATAATAATAATAAAGAAAAGGAACGAATATGGTTCATAGTACAACGTAGAAGCATACCCCTATCAACTTATAAGCGAATAAATTTAACAAATGTGATACAATTCACTCCCAAACGTCTATTGATTCAACCTCCCGTAAAAGTTGATTACACGCACTGATCATATGTTCTTCACTGTCATTGCTCTGTATTTGAACCGGGGCCGGTGTATAACGACGTGAATCAGACAGCAGCTCCCCGCTAGATAGCAAATGATTATATTCATAACATACAAGCGCTGCTACTGAAATAGGTATGCTGACTCCTGCGTCTAAGATGCACTGCCGAAACTGGTGTTGTAGTTGTAACTCATTTAGACTGTTACCGTCTTCGATCTCGTTTAATGATAATAGCGACATGTTTTGTTACTTTTTCTCTCTCTCTTAAAACAACATCAACGCGTAAATTTAGTACAAATGAATCATTACAAAAATAAGAAAAATCCTACCTTATGGTCGGCTAAAGTTGATGATTTTGGTAGGTACTAACATACACCCACACACACACACACACACACACAGAGTTTTATAACAAGTATCGCTATGAGCTTGGGTTTTTATACCCAAACAGTGAACGAGACCCCTGGTGAATGAGTTACCAAACTACAAGATCTTGCGCAATATCCCATAGGGTCATCAAAGCATCATGTGATGCGCAGCATACCTTTGATAGTTATCGCCTGAGAGTTGGGTAAAAATCAAGTTCCCACGAGGACACCTGCCTGTTATTTATTGCTGTTTTGTTTAAAAATGTAGATCTGAACATAGACAAGTTTATTCCACTCCCCGGTCTGGGCAACAGCTTATATTTATTAACAGTCACTCTGTTCTTGGTTTATGGGAAAAAAAGGGCATGTCTATAAATTCTAATACAATAGAGAGCTTAATTACGTAAAATAAGCTACATGTGTAACCGACCTTTTTTAAATCTGATTAGCACATCTATAACAACTGAGAAAGCAAGATACCTTTCTGACAATTTTACTATTCGTCTAACGATGACCGGAAAGATAGAAATCTTTTAGAACGATGTTCTCAAATGTTTATCACGTAGAAGGGTGATAATTCTCAAACTCTTTGACAGACTACATAAAAATAGAACTTTATAAGCCGAGAAAAAAAATGTTAAAAATTCCAAGTGTCAAAATTGGCTGCAATAAAAATTAAATCTTTAAAATAATGGCTGAATTTACTCTACTATTACTCAGTTATTATTAATCAATCAAACGCCATCTGGGTACAATAATTATGACATTGGAAAGTTTAGTTTATGCATCCTTGATACCTATACGTGGCAATAATTCCTTTTGTATTAAATAAAGGTTACATTTGATAACGTTTTGCCTCTTGCTAACAAAACATCCAAAAAGGTATGTAGTAATTGTCGCCGAACAGCAGTTTAAAATGGGGGTTTCAATCCCTCCGAGGGAGCTTGGCTCCAATAAAAATTAAGTCTTTAAAATAATGGCTGAATTTACTCGACTATTACTCAGTTATTATAGAGTTCCTATATAATAATAGGTTATATAAGATAAGAGTTAGGACATGTGGATTCAATGTCAAGAACGACTTGATTTCTCATGAAGTATTTTCACCTATTAACTTTGAGTTGTTTGATTTGACAAATTGTTTCTTGACAAAATATGAAGATCGATGTCAATAAATTCTGTGATTCAACATTATTATAATACTCTTAATATTTATTTACTATTAAAAAATACATATTATTATTGAGCTAATTTAATAATATAAAGAAAAATGTGTATTAGGATGTAAAGTAATGTAAATTTTGTTATAGAATCTAAAAAACAAAGTGTCAGACTATTAAGATCATGTACTCCTTGACATTGGATCCAACCAATTAAAATCCGGCATCATACATGTCCCAACTCTTATTTTTATTATTTAATATTATCATAAAGGAACTCATAAAGGAAGTTATTAATCAATCAAGCGCCATCTGGGTACAATAATTATGACATTGGAAAGTTTAGTTTATGCATCCTTGATACATATACGTGGTAATAATTCCTTTTGTATTAAATAAAGGTTACATTTGATAACGTTTTGCCTCTTGCTAACAGAACATCCGAAAGGTATGTAGTAACTGTCGTCGAACAGCTTTAGTACGTCTTGACGTAGTAGTGTCGATAACATTTTCGCAATATTTATGAGTTATATGTAAATAGCTTATGAAAGACAACGGGAATAACCCTTGCATCTCTGTATTTAATATTGCATTCTTCAAGGGCCTGTAAATTTTAATGTGCCCCTTATCCTTTATTTATTATTTATAGAGAATTTTAAAACTACTACAATACATATATCAATTTAGACAGCTTTAAATAAAGTATTAATTGTACCAAATTTCAGATCTATATAATTGTCACACTGACAGTTTAATTTATTAAAAACCAAATTTCATAATTACCAACCTTCTAGTAAATAGTTTCAAATATGAAATGAAAGAAGCTTTATTGAGAAGGTTTTTTCACCTATTTTTCAATTATCTGTAAAAGAGAGAGAGAGAGAGATTGGATACTAATTAAAAAGACAGATAGTGATTTAAAGCATTTATTATTTTTTATATATTTTATAAGTTATTCAACAATAGTTGATATGTATCCTGAAAAAAAAATAAAGCTACATTATATTTACACCATCATATATAGATTGATAAAACATACATAAATAATCCAGGCCTCCAGCTGGTCGAGTCGCACGTACAACTCGACAACGACCCTAATGTCGCCAACTTCTAAATGGCCTGTTGCTATCTTGGCCGCGACAACTTTGGATAGCTGGGTAGAGCCTCCCCTGCGCCCATACAATGCATCAGGAACTGAGAAATATTAACACCGTTTTAGTATGTTGTTTATAGATAAATAAAAGTCTACTTAATGGATAAATAAAAGTCTACTTACAACACCTCTGTGTTGAGTGTCGCCATACAGTCGCCGCAATACAGTTCCGGACCAAGAGCGTCTGGCCATCGATACATTTGCTGCAAAATTTACGATTTTAAATATAACTAAGTGTTTGTAATCAAAGAAAAACAACTTACCCATTTTAAAATATTTATAAACGGTAGTCTCGTTATGAAATTTTTTTATTTAATGTTAGTCAACGTGTAACCTTTTGTATTTGATTATTATTACTGAAGACCACATTAGATTTCTACCTAAGCGAATCAGTGATAATTTGATGGACGATGACGAGATGATTAACGACCTTAATCAAAAGATTGCAGCTAAAACTCCTTCTCTGGGCCTGGTGTACTTGGGGAAATCAAGTGGACGTTCGCCATATGACGTGTGTGTGTTTGTGGAAACAAATAAGGTACATTTACACGAATCATTGTTGAGTTCTCTCTCTTTCTCTTTTAATGCTTTATTTTATGTTTCTAGCCCCCCTGGAGCCGCAAATAGAAAAAATCCGAGGCCAACAGTAAAAATGAACGGTAGCGGTCCCTCTGCAATATTGCGTCATCTGATGAACTGTGAATTTAATTGTAGTAATAATAATTCCTAGCTAAATCAATATTCTATTTAAACGCTGTGATGTTTCATTTACTAGCATTAGGATGAAGGAAGAGAGAGCAAGAAGGAGAGCAGAGAGAGCGAGAGAGTGAGAGAGGAGACATCGAGAGAGGAGATTCTTTAATGCGGCCTCTAATAGCATCAGTACATACAGGTAATACAGGTTTCTTTAATGCGTCCTCTAATAGGTGAGAAGGAGAGAGCGAGAAGGAGAGAGAGGAGAAAGGGCAAAACGGAGAGAGCGTGAGAGGAGAGAGCGAGAGAGTGAGAGAGTGTTTTTTATTGCGACCTCTAGTAACATCAGTACGTAGGATAATACAGGTTTCTTTAATGCGACCTCTATTAGCCGTACATAGGTCGTCGTAGTCGTCGATAATACAGATTTCTTCATGATGCCCTCTAGTAGTAGTAGTACACGGGCTGCCGGTAATACAGATCCCTTCATGACGCCCTCTATTAACAGCGCCCTCTGGGTTTTTCCTAGCAACACTTTAGCACCATTTAGCCGAGCGCCAAACTAAACGTCGGTAATATACATGGCCGGTAATACAGATTCCGTACTTCGAGACAAAAATCACGTAAAACGACACCGGCGCCATCTGTTTTCCCCTCGCAACGACGCTACCATTTAGCCATGTGACGAACCAAATGCCGATAATACAGAATGTCGGTACAAAAATCACGTAAAACGACACTGACGCCATCTATTTTCCCATAGCAACACTAACACCATTTAGCCAAGTGACGAACCAAATGCCGGTAATACAGAATGTCGGTAATGCAGATTCCGTACTTAACGACGACTGCATCCCCTCAAAAATGTCTGGGCCAGGTGCCCTAATACCTACTATTGTTGGCGGAAACTGGTTTCTAACAATTTAAGTTTTTCTCAAAATTGCAGATCTAAAATAGTTAGTTAATAAAGAATCACCTAAATACAATTCTCACAGTCTCCTCCACCAATCTATTTCAAGAATTAATATAAAAAAACGTCAAATTTAAACGTATAAGCCATCTTCTGACGTTTACAAAAATATTTTAATAAAAATTGGAATGCAAGAGGTCTCGAGTGTTTGTAAATAAAAAGTTTTATTTCATACCCGTTCATAATTTGACGTTTTTCGGATCATTTATAGTACGAAAAATGCATCTTTAAAGTACTAGGACTTTAAAGTAAAATATTAAAGTCCTAGTACTTTAAAGTAAAATATTAAAGTCCTATTTTACTTTAAAGTACTAGTACTTTAAAGTAAAATATTAAAGTCCTATTTTACTTTAAAGTACTAGTACTTTAAAGTAAAATATTAAAGTCCTAGTACGTTAAAATTTTACGTCAATTGTTTCTATGGTAACGAATTTAATTTATTATATAGAAATTACTCAACGCGCACTTTAATTATTACAGATTACTTAGAAATCTCAAATTTTTGATTCGTACTAATTCAATACGGTAACAGTCCAGTATGAAATAAAGTTTTGTATTTACTTCGAACGAAAAGTGTCTTTAAAGTATTCACAAGTAATTTCAGCCTCGGCTAAACGCCTCGGCCGAAAACAACTTATTCATACTTTAAAGATTCACTTTTCGTTCTTGTTAAATAAATAACTATAAAAGTCTTATCTAAGATTACAATAATATCCCAATATAAATATAAAATATAAATGAATTGTTTACATTATCAATTCATAGTCATTATACATTTGTATTTTACAAAACATTTTAAATTGATAACATATTTAAAAATAAATAATTAAGAAGGATCCAAATCCTGTTAAAGTTGATGTCAACTGTAAGCTGTGACAAATTGAGAGAGAAAGAATAATAAAGAAATTATCGAACAATTAGCACAGTCAAATCATAACATGATTGACCCTTTAATTAAACAAAAAGATTATAGGTTCGCTATCAAAAGAATATCCCCTGATTATTATTTTTACCTGCAGCACGCCACAGCAAATTTTTGGACTTTTTAAACTGCGGAAAAGTCTATTATTTGGAGAACAGTATTTACATAATGAATATTGTAGGAGGTAACAAAATTATTTTATTCTTAAATTTCTGATCATTTTGTTCTTTACCTGAATGGTTGTTTTACGGTTGTTATATTCCGCATGGATGTTTCCTTTAGGGTGCCATGTAGACTTGCGAAGCCCTAATGATTTTGATAAATTTGTTTAATCAAGAATGTCAGCTCTCGTAACTGGAGATTTGATAGTCTTGAAGTAAATACAGAGCCCCCCTTTGATCTGAATTTAAGTATTTCCTTGATCTAATATTTTCGATAATAGAAAAACCTGAAAGCCAAATATTATTATACAAATTGACAAACATAACTTATTATTTTTTTAAATGTCATAAAAGACAATCTAAATATGCTTTTTAACAATAATTCTTTGCTAAAGTTTTTTAGACACGTAGAGTTTTATTTATTATCTGTGGATTTGTCTCAGATGTGGGCATAACTAACACGACATGTAATCACAAGATCTTGAGAGGAAATATCTGTGGGCGTATGTGCCAAGTTAACGTAAATATATAAACGATTTTGCCTAACTCTTTTTTTTATTTGTCAAAATAAATGTTGAGTTGATTGATTTGTAAATATTCTAAAATATATAGTTAATACTTGTTTGTCTTATAATTCATAAAAAGTACACCTGCTTATTAAACAACTTGATTTGTTAATACTGCTTGTCAATAGCAATATTAAATGATTAGATAAAGTTAATTATTTAAAATTTATTTCCTATTATTTATATAAATTCAGTACGTTAATTAAATTTAAATTGCTTAAAGTGCATGAAAGAACAAATTAACTACGATATTATAAATCACAATTTACGTTATCCCAAGTCTCCAAATATGTATGTATCTACGTATCCAAACTTTTCAGAAACATTTACTTACATGTACGTATAAGTTCCCTGAATAATATTAGTTTCTGCTACATCTCACATAAAATCTCGTTTGCCACTTTTCTTGTTTCAACAATTGCTTGATCAAAATACCTTTCTTATTATTCATCAAATCTAAGAGATGCAAGAAAACTATATTACAAATAATGAGTTTAACTCGCTTTACAGTTTTTAAAATGATTTCTTGCATTTATTATAATTGGTTTCCCCAAGTGTTGAAATTATTTAATAAAATACTCCTAGATAAAAATATAACAGACAAAAGTTTTTACAAATTGCTTCCGTGTCTTATTTAACACGAAAGAAAATATGAGTAACATCCATGAAAAAGAAATTTCACAATTATTGGTTATTGAGAACACCGTAAATAATAAGCGTTAGATTGTTTTTAAATCTAATAAACGTTTGACCTGTTTAACCTTTTACTTATCGACCATTTACTAGTTATTACAATATTATTGCAATGCAATAATAAAAAGGAAACCCTTTTTTGTACTGCTGCGGTTGATGAAATGTATTATCACGAGTTCTTTAAGGTTTTTGGTTGGTTAGGTCAGTTGCGATAAAAGTGCATTTCTATTTTGTTTGGGCGAAATTTTGAGTATAAAAGCTGATCAAAGTTGACGATAATGCAGTTCACCTAAAGTACTCACTCAAGGAACAATGAACCCTTTAACGGTAAACAAACCTGATCAAATTAAAAAGTGATTTATTGATACTAATAATAATGTTTTTTTTATTTAGATTATCTGCCTATTCGTGGTGCTATTCATAAGCGCCGTGGTAGCTTGGGGTGGCCATGGTGGTGATGGCGGTCACGGAGGAGGCGGTGGACATGGAGGCGGTGGTCATGGTGGCGGTGGCCACGGAGGCGGTGGCCACGGAGGCGGAGGACATGGTGGCCATGGAGGTGGTGGTGGTGGACACGGGGGCGGTCATGGAGGCGGTGGACACGGTGGTCACGGAGGTGGTGGACACGGTGGCCACGGAGGTGGCGGCGGACATGGCTACGGAGGTGGACACGGAGGAGGTGGACATGGAGGCGGTGGTCACGGAGATGGCGGCCATGGTTACGGAGGTGGACACGGTGGTCATGGAGGTGGCGGTCATGGTGGACACGGAGGTGGAGGTGGCGGCCATGGTGGACACGGAGGTGGCGGCCATGGTGGACACGGAGGTGGCGGTCACGGTGGACACGGAGGTGGAGGTGGCGGCCATGGATATGGTCATTAAAGCTATGCTTGTGAATTTGATCAATCTTTTCTTGTTGAAGTTTCAATTTGTTAAATACTGCCCTAATATTTGTAACACCATTTGGCTCAAGATAATAAATATCTAATACCAACTATTAATATATTATTTTTTATTAAATTGCCATTTTCCATGTATGTAAACCTTTTTCAATTATCAATTAATTTTCAGTTAATTACAATTAATGCAGTTTAAATGTACTAGTGTCTCACTGTTTGAGTCACTCAATGCAACTGTAAGTGTAAAGTAGACTTCTCCAGCCACTAGATAATCCAATAATGTTAAAACTTTTTTTATTTGAAGAAATATTTATACCCGTCTATGGTAATTCTTATCCTTCACTGCTACTACGTGCATGATTGCACTATTGCAACTTTAATATCGATTTATCTCTGCACTGCTTATCTCTTTTCTATTCATTTTTAAAAGGTTTAGAACCAAAAAAAAATTGACGGTATGGCTTTTCGTTTGCAATTAAAACTGCGAGTTTGCTGTTTGCTGTGAAAAATGAATCAAATTGCGTCTGATTTAAATATTGTGTTGATTTTGTCAGGATAAATTATAGTTTTACTGCAATTAAAAGTGAGAATTGTTTTTAATGCGGATTAATAAGAAAACACTTTAATATAAAAATCGGAAACGGAAGATAATAGTCTAATTTCATTTAAAAATATATACAGTGTAACAAATTACTTTATTTTGTTTAATTATTTTAGGTGTAAAAGTGAATAAGCTTATCAACCGTGCAGTCTATAGCCGCTCGGATAAAAGGCCGACTCAAGCGAGAGCGCGCTTCCTTTCCATAAGCGTTTATTTGACGTGCACCGCTCCGACTAACTCTTACCATCTCCCCCATGCTCTTCCAGCATCTATATAAGAGAGTGCGCAAGCCGATTTATTTAGTTCCATCCAGAAACTCGAAGCCAGCAGGATTAACCAATCAGCAGCCCAGCATACCGAACCGCTTTTAAGAATTTAAGAGTAAGTCCTCTTAACTGTAACCCGAATTCCTGTTCCGCCCCGCATACCAACTTTCCGCTCTCTTTCCGAAACTTCTCTGCGAGTATTCCGGGAGGTCCCATTTCGTACATCTTGTCCGTTCCTTTCTGAGACCTCACTGCGAGTATTCCGGGAGGTCCCATTTCGTACATCCCTTTATCATTCCTTACTACCCGAGGCTTCACTGCGTGTATACCTGGAAGCCGTATTCAAGAACTTGAACACCGTCACCCCGGTTTCTTGTCCCTCCGTAATCCATTTCCGTACCGTACGCGCACGCTTGGTTTGCTTTTGCTACGCTGTATTGTAGCCCGCTTGCCCGGAATAATTAACTGTAAGCCTATTATAGTAGAAGTAGAGCTTGCAGGAGCTTTTAGCATTAATAAATCGTTAGCTGTTTAGTACTTTGATTGTAAATTTTTATTTACTGATAACATGTTAACCTTCTCTGAGCAAAACAGAGAGAGACCCGTGAAGTCATCCAGACTGTGCTGATCCTACGACCCCAGCAGTTCCCTGGATTACCATTTCTCCACTAGCAGATGCCCGGATCCGTGGAGCATACCACGTTAAAATAACTGTCTACCGAGATTTACCGACCACCGAAAACTACCCAGCGCCCTTCGTAAGCAACTTGGCACCCGAGCAAAAACCCTTACAAATTTGGTTCGAAATAGCTAAAGCGTTTAACAAATATACTTACTTATACTTACTTTATACTTAAGGACAATTATTATTTAAATAATAGTAAATATAAATAATTATTAGTCCACTGCTATAAAAAAACAAAATAATAATGACAAAAACGCTCCATGTGGGCGTCAAATTTATTTATTATATAAATTTTTAAATAAAATAGCAATAAAGTAAGGTATTAATCCTCAGCTCAGCTAGTTTACTAGACTAGGTTTTAAATACCAAAATCTAGTAAACAAAAATAGTCAATAAGAAAATCGAAACAAATTGATGACATAAACGAATAATTGACCCATTAAAAGGCAGAATGCTACAAGTCGGAAAAGGTAAGTTAAGAGTTAGGAAGGGTTAACGTTTATGTTACATAATTAAACCCTTATATTAAATATAAAAAACTTTTTAAAAATCTAGACTTGTTAAGGTTTGACTTAAATTTCTACATATCGAAAATACTAGAAAACCAATATGTTTTTCCCTTTCTCCCCTTGTAAGTTACTTAGTATCGCTATGTCTTTGTATAGCACATTGAGGGAATTAACACAATAAAAAAATTAAGCAAAATGGTCTATAAGTCAGATTTTTTGTCAAGAATATCTTGTCCCGATATTGTTCACCAGGAAACTGTAAAACGTGATGACGCGCCATCTTGTTGGTACCAATTTTGATAATTTTTGTTTTTCGATGGCTTTATCGGAAAATTGTCGCAGACTAGGAATCTGCACATAAAAGTTACAACAAATCAAAAATCCTTTTAGATGTGTAGAGGTGTAGACCTCCATATTTTGCAAATCATTTTGCTTTAGATAGACCCCCTTATGGGAAACTTAGAAAACGAAGTACTTTTCGATTCTTGTGAAAAAATATGGAATTGTAATTAATAAAGTAGTCCATGATGTCATAGCTCATAATATAGTGAGGGGAAAATATGTTTTCATGCGAAACAAACCTTCGACAATAAAACAAAATCGACGTATCTAAGCGTGTCGTTCAAAAGTCAATCAAAAGAAGGTAAACATTAATTCATACCTTTGTCGGTCCTTGTATAACTAAAAACATTAAAAAATGTAACTAAAAACTTGTTCTAAGCAGCCAATAGTAAAATCAACCTACGTCGCCTTAGAAAAACAATAAATAGAAACTACCATTTGTTGCTTGTTTTCGTTAACATTTGATATTAACGAGCAACAGTAGTGAGTACAACGCGAGTGCACATAAATGACGTGCATTCAGTTTCTTTTTTAATAAAAAATCATTGGCAAGAGCTGGTTGATAATAAAGGCGCAGTTGCCCCATGTTCAATTATAGCTTTTCAGAAGTTTTTTTTTAAATAAGAAAACAAAATTTAGAGTGGCATTTTCTTTGAATTAATTGTATTTCATTAAATTTTGATAAATTGTAATTTTGCAATTTTTTGTGCAAGAAAGTTTATTGAAATTATGCAGAAATAAAACGTTTTTAAAAAAACTGTTATTTTAAGTTTTGTTTTGTAAAATAAATCAAGGCAGTTATTTTACAACTGGCAAAAGTTTAATTTACTGCCACATCGCTCCCGTTAACTGCAATACGATATCACATTAGGGATCGCTTTGTACTACACTTATTTTAAAGTACTGTTTAGTTTTTAATTATAAAAATATAATTTTACAATTCATGGTATTTTCAAATGCTAATGCATTATTATAATAGACGAAATGTGTTGTTTTTTTATAAACTCTTCTGCTCTATAAATAAAATACAATTAAACAAATAAAGCTATAGACTTAAATTTAATTGATTGGTCGAATTCATATCCATACACGTGTGGATATCAAATTGTGTTGTAAACTTAATAAATTAAAAACATGGGAATCGTTCGGAATACCAATAACCTGAATTTTTTTAATTAACTCTACGAATTAAGTCTACGAATTAAATTACATTCGGTCAGGTTGTCAAATTTCTAGTTTTTTCAAAAAGAATTTCTATTGTATAATTTAATAAATATTTTAATATTTAGTTGTAGGTGAAGATGAAGTTTAAACAGTATTGAAAAATTGATTTTTCTTTATAAAAGACCTGCTTAGTAAATTTGATTGTTTCGTGGAGCACTCGATGTCTCAGCTATGACGAAAGTCCCAATTCTGTAAAACACTACAAAGAATGAGTAGATTGTGTACCAAAGCGGTGCTAAGATTGAAACATGTGAAATCCTCATACTTCCGAACGTACTTGCTTCTTATTTGACAAATAATTTTTAAGAAGCATTGTTGGTGTGTAAAGTCTCAAGTCTTTTATATTGCTAGTTAAATGGCATAATCAATAGTGTTAACTTATATATCTTATTCCTATTAACAAGTTTATCCTTGAAAAGAATTCATTTTTGCTATTCTTTCTTCTCCTTATCAACACCCAGTCCTGTGAAAATAAAACCGTGACAAAAATGCTTCATTATAATTGTTAATTATTGTTTAAACAATTCTGACTTAAGTTCTTAGTAATATTTAATCCTTGTCGTGTTTCAACTCTCAAGGATGATTGTGATTTGTATATAATAAAATATTCTTTAAAATAATTTATATATTTACAATGTTTTGTCTTTTTTCTGAACCTGTGGATCATCTGTGAGTTCATCCTGTTTTTTCAAAATGCATAAGAACATAGGTATTGAGATGATATCTTATCATCAGTTTGAAAATTTAATTATTTAATAACGAATAAAAGAATATTTAAAGGCTACGATAGGTTTCGGAAGTATACAAATAATCAAATTATGTTTATATAAAGTATTCATGCCGAAAATGAACAATATACATGCTAGGATACTAGTTTTATTTATTTAAAAGGTTACATGCTAGGTTACATGTAGAATTATTAGTATAAAAAAAACAGAATTATGCGAGTACTATTTTTTCAAGCAGACACAACCTCACTTTATAATAAAAAGGATTAAGTTTTTAAAAAGGCATATGAGTAAATTATGTTGTTTTATAATAAAACATGCTTTATGTAACACAGGTTATAAGTTTATGACAGTTTAGCCACTTTTCTTAAATGTTTATCTTCATGTTAGATTTGAGCTTTGACATTAGTTAAAGCAGATGAGAATTTTATTTTTTCCAGAAAGCCAAGTCAGTTTCGGGTAGATGTTTCACTGGAATTAGTTAATAGAAATCATTATCTTGAAGTTTATTATGATACAATTAACTACTGATCCCCATATCTGCTTAAAGTCATGTTTGTTGAAAGAAGAAATTAGTGGATTTCGTTAGTTCATGTTTTTAGAAAAATTGATACTCCTATTATTATCATGTTTGTCGCCATTGTTTGGATTTAGCCACCTGGAATACTGTATCCTGGACAAAAATGTTTTTATTAAAACAGGACTTGCATTAGCATAATTTTTGCTTTAGACCGTATTGGTCAGATTCGTATAAGTTAAGTTTTTTTCTAGTATTTAGTTATAATTTTCGTGAACTCTATTTAATTAGGTTCCCTAGAGCAACAATGTAAATATTATATGTACTGAGATAGCTGGAGATTTACTTATCTTCAATGTAATTAAGTTTTAATGAGATATGTGACAGCTGATCGTTTTTGTTGATTTTCGTTGTAAATATGAATTTTTTACCATAAGTGCCTGATGGTTTTTTGCTTGTCTTTTTACCAGCTATCTATTCATCTATTTAGAATTAAGAGTATCGTTAAATATTAACAGATGTTTTACTTTGCGAGGTCATGATTTTGGCGATGTCCAAGATGTTCTTGTTTTTTCGATTGTTTTTGGTTAATCACATAAACGGGCCTTCTAAAAAAACAATTTCAGTTGATGAAAGCCAAAGGGTGAACCCACGTCGGCTCCTGAAGCAAATTCTGTAAAATAAAGTTGGGTTAGGTTGACCCACATGTTTTTATGTCAACAACAAACGTCAATCATAATCAAGAATGATATCTACCTTCAATATAAATTCAATAAAGAAAAGTTGTTTTCATTATTAAAAACAATCACTGAATTATTTTATTTAAATCAAAGATTTTTTGTCATCGATGTTTGTATGGACAACAGCTGAGTCTGGATAAGTGTTTGTGTTTAACGACTGTATTTTGTGGGTATTTTGAAACGAACGTAGCGCCACATATTTAAGATTATTGAACTATATAAAAGTAAGTCGCTTTAAAATTCGTTTTCTGATCAGAAACTTTGAATAAATAATTTTTATGAAACAATTTTAAATAATTGTGTTTGAAAAATGTAAGAAATTCGAATAAGAACAAAGTTGTTTGTTTTCTTTCAATTTAATGTTTTTTTTTTGTTAACAATAAAATTTACTTTTTTATAAATTTGTTCTATGTTGGTTATTCAAATGAAACTTGTTTTAACCCAAATGTCAGGTTATCAACAAAATAATAATTCATTTGAATAAACTTAAAAAAGGTTTTTTTTATAGGATTTATGTCTTTGATTTTATTACATTTTCATTGCCATTTTATTATAAATAAAATAAAATTTGTGTTTATAATTTTTAAGGTATGTTCATTTATTATTATTCATGTGGGATGCAAGTATCATTTTAATACACAGTTCAAATTAATTTCTCGTCCAGAAGCAGAATTCCAGGTGTGGTTTATAGTAAGTTTTTCTTTCCATATATAGGGATTGATCAAGTCAATTTTGGCATTTGTCTTAGTCTCATGCTCAACCAAATCAAAACTGAACTAGCCCATTGGGTAAAAGAAAAATTCGTGGGGTGTTGTATTTTATAATTATTAAAGCTAGCCGAATTTATTTTATTATTAGAGTAGTATTTTATTAGAACTGTTAGAAACGGGTTTTCAAATTAATTTTATTTATAGTTATCCTTATTTATTTAATACATCATCTCAGTATAGTTTTTGCAATAAAGATTAAATTGAACTTATTTATGGTATAAATGTTTGTGTTTCCTTCTCATATATTAAATGGGTTAAACTATCTCTAAAGTTAATTCTTTTCTCATATTGACTATCAACTCATTACTTTGACTATCGCAATAATTAAATATCATTACAATATATACGCTTAAGGTTAGTCTTGTTTCCGGCATAAATTGATTTTATTTCATTTAACAGTAGCAGACAGCATTATTTGTGACAGAAGTAACTATGATTTATGTAACAGGCTTTGAATATTCAGAAATTCCTAGAATGTTAGCGTGGGATTGACTAGGTATGCTACCTACAGAATTTACTAAATAATTATGACTACGATAGAATCTTTTAGCGGTAAGGTACGTTTGTAGATCTTTTTATTGTGTTGTAATGTTTCAGGTCTCTTCAAAGCGATTTCCTATTATTTTACATACATTTATAGATTAGAAATAGTTGAAAATTTCTTACAGAGAGATAGAAATAATTACTAAATTGAAAGGAATTATAGTTGTTTCAGAGTTTAGTAAAATTTGTAGATTTGGAACATTTCAGTGCGTTATCTCGCAGACACATTATACATTTTATATTGACGTTTAGTCATGGTTTCATCCATTTACCAAACACTTTTGTTTTGTAAGGTGCAAAGGTATGGATGGATAAGTTATACTTTTATTCAGAAATTTATCATTTACATTTGGCGCATGAAAAATTATTTCCCATTTTAATCGATCTCAGCGTTTTATTAAAACGTTATTTACTAAACTGCGAGAAGTCACAAAATGCATATAATGTAGATGCCAAGTTAAATGTTTTAAAATTAAAGTTGCAAAAGCTAAGTCCACGGTCTAAAAAGGAATGTAAACGTTTAGTACCAGAATTAACAATATTTTCAGAATTGTTAGCTATTATATGATCAATAACAGTTGCTGAATGTACTCTTAGTCTAGTAGTTTCATTAACATCTTCCTTGAAACTCAAAGCGCCGAGCATAAAAACTTATCCATCAGATTCTGTTGGTTGAAAATTAAAAAGATCAATATTTAAATCACCTACACAAACAATATCATTGTGATGAAGTCTTCATAAGCTAAGATTAAATAGTGATTAGTTCACGAGCTTATTTTAATATTCGTTATTTACTTATATGAGATAATCTATAACGGGAACTTCCTGACCGACTGGCCCACGGTGTTAAAAGAAGTCCCAGCTATAGGTATATTAAAATTTATTACACAAAACATTAACCTTAATCTGACTAAATCTTTGGGTCCGGCAAACGTCTGCTCTAAGATAGCAGCCGCCATTTGAACTCAGCACAAGCGTTGATAGAATTAAATGGCACAGATACAAAAGAAACAGAAGGTTATTTATTCTAAAACAAAAAGGAAATTGTGTGGTTCACACCACCCACCAAATGCAATGATTATACAGAACACAATATTACTCGTAAATAAATGCCTAAAAATAAAAAAGTAAAAATATTATGAAATCAGAAATCTTAAACAATCATACATTCAATAAATCTACATAATCAAAATAACAATAATTTAATTACATATCTTAACTAAGATATTGGATATCTAAAACAGACTTACGCTTTCTGCAGAAAAGTAATACGGTAAAAGTGGCAACTGCGTTTTTAACATAATCTGTTAAAATGAATTTATGAATTACTTTGTTTACATAACCTAAAAGCTAGGAAGGAAAAAATGTTTATTTTGTTAGGTGTTAAGTTCTGTGTTGGTATTGGTTTGTCTTCTTTTTACTCTTGTTGGTAGCTGGTAAAATACTTTAATTATAGATGCGGCTTTGATGGTCAATAGATACCCAACGTCTTGGACAGTGGAACCAGGTAGAACGCAGCTAAACCAGGGAGTATAAAAAGAGGTATAAGTAGATGCCGGAGAAGAAAAGGAACCGGAAAAAAGAAAAAGCCTAGAAAGAATTCTGTATAAATTAACTGTCTATCAACATAACCTCAGGCCTACCGAAAAGATGTTTTACCGAAACGATAGATACGGGTGGATTATCACCTCATGTTATAATTGGTTGAAAAGGTATTCCTACAAAACAAGGATTTGTTAGAGATGACCATAATGATTAGAGTAAATAAAAGGTGTACCTTGCAGTAGAGCTTAAAAGATCAACAAGTTGGATTCCTGTGATATAACAATAACCACTGTGAAAAACTGATCGCCTGGACTAAACTACATTCCACAATAAACTCATAAAGAGAGAAATTATCAAAAATTTCCTAAAACTGGAATGAAGTAAACACTCTATTTGCAAGTCAAATTACAACTGCATTTTTAAGGACAAATAATGATTATATTATCAACAAGTTCAAGAAAACCGAGATAAAGCTGAATTCACCAATGAGGTAGCTTGAACAAACATATTACCAAATATAGGAAAGCCAATAGAACGGTGTGCCCATAAACACTACCATATTTGGAATGACAGAAATATGATAAACGCACTAGAGAAAAGCCTTTTTAAGAAAGAAAATTTTTAGGTTAAACATTAAATGAAATTGAACTGGGGAAAAGCCTTTAAAGAAAAATTGTAACAACTTTCACAGTTATTATTATTTATTGTTACTAGCATAAAGCTAACAAAATACAAAAAAGTTAGTAATAAATTTTCTTCAATGTTTCAATTATAATTGTTTAAACACGTGTGCCACGTATTGAAGTCTGATCAAGAGCAGCCCATGGTCGACCCACACATGGTTTATGGTTTAATCCGCATGATAGAAAAAGACCTCTTTTCGACACGTGGGGCTTTGCCATGCGCAACTAAATCGCTGACACGGCGACCTTGGTACACAATTCAAATTGCCAAGCACCTACAATCACTGACGTTGCGGCCTTCAAAACTGCTTAGTTCAGCACGTATAAATATAAATAAATTCTATAAACCGGCTCTCCAAAAGACAGCACTCGGTTTAGTTACTGAATTCGTCCAATTAACATCTTGTGGTCAGCTTGAGGTAAGTAATTTTAAGATATTATTCTGCTTGTAGTATACTTAGGCTTTGTAGTATACTTTAGATGAGATAAATATTTAGTTTCTATAATCTGATCAAAGAGATCAAACTTAAACAGTGATTATAAATCATTTTTAAAATTTATTTTATAAACAACTTCGCAATAAGTTTGTCTAATGTTTTAAAATGTAAATCAGTTTGTATATAAATCGTCACTTCGCCGACTTTTTCTTATCAAATGATACTCTGCTATCTTGGTTTTGACAATACAATTCTAAGTGAGGTACTGTATTACCGATTTTTTTTATTAAAACAAAAAATAGTGCCGAAAGACATAAAATGCGCATTTATTTTTATGAATCAATCTGGAATAATATAATATTTTATTAGATTTTATTTTTATTATTATATTTTATTACATCAAGATTGAGAAAAAAAGATTTTTCCTTTTTTTATTTCCGAGCATTTTTCGAAGTTGTTGTTTCGTGAATCGCAAGACAATTTTTATAAGTAACATCAAGTTCGAGTTTCAGAATTCCCAACATTTTTTCTTCATTCGCATGAGGAATCTGATTTAATATGCAAACCCTGTTTTCGCGTGTTCGTAACGGAACTAGAGAAGAATCGAAATCACATTCAAATTCATTCAAGCCTTCTCTGGGCACCCATATCCACATGGTCGAATAGCTAAGTTCATCTCCAGAGAGTCATACAGCCTTATTTGCATTCGAAATGGAATAAAAACGACTCCCGTGTCCGAAGGGATCTTGCTGCGGTAGCAGCTGAAAGCGTTACCTTTGCTTTGCGCCTGCTGAAAGGAACTGTTAAATGGGTCACGTGTAATTTCGCGCCTCGTAGAATTTTCCTTATACACGCCTTGCAGCAATACGCTTTGTATGAAATTGTTTATTATTTTTTAACATTCCGCCAACAGTCTCAGTTGTTTAAGTAAACTTTTGTTGCAGACTTGTTCGTATTCGGAAAATACATGTATATACACACACAGAGAAAAAAGTAATTTTGGTTCTTGTCGCTTTTAATGCATCCTCGGCGCGTCTCTTTCGGCCTGTGCGTGCTTACAAGAAACGCGTAGCATGTGTACTTTTGATATTATTATTTTATTAAATTCTAAATTAAATCTCGACTACAGAAATTTTCGTAGCAAAAATGTAAATACTAAAATATATCTTGAAAATTAATTTGTTAATGCTCTCAAACAATAAATTTTGTTTTTGAATGCTGCCGTTCTACAAAAACATGTTTTTATTATGAGGCAACGTTAACATCCGGAGTTTTTCAGTCAGTTTTCATAATGAACAGATGACGCTCCGGGGCAGGTTGGAACAACATGCAGAAAATTTTTGTGGTAAATTGAACACGAGTTTTAATGTCACCCAGAGGTGCGTGAAATTAATTTTTAAAATGTTAAAAATTTATTTACATAACTCTACATTGTATTCATTACGCACCCTTGATATTGCTTGTTCCTTGCGATTTATCCGGATCCGGTATTGCTTCTCCAATATTATAAGCATAAATTTTAAGGGTGATTTTGAATGTCTGGTTATGAAAGATGGTAGGTTTTAATTAAACAACTTATTAAATAAAATTAAAAAGGCTGATAATTTTTCTATACGAATTTGCATTTAGAATATGATTTAATGAAATCAGTAATGTTCACAAAATTAAAATATAACTATGCAATAATTAAGAAAACAATATCACAATATTTCCCTAAAGAAAGCTAAATATGAAGTCAGTCAAACTAATGTTATAGAAATCACTTCGATATCCTTCCGTGCTTTAGATGTACTCGTGCCTATTGCTTTATTAATAGTAGTATATATAAGTCATAATTTTAGTGTAAGTTTCCATTTGCTCGTTACCACGTAAAATATAAGTCTTTGCAGTACTTCCTGAATTTACAAAACTGTAAAACGAAAGCTTTCCCCTTGTCGCTAACTGCATGTTATGGCACGCCAAATTCTGTACTTATTTTGATAAGTTTGTTTATGTACTTTTATTTACTGACTATTATTATTTAATTGAGTATAATAGTCAATTAATAATGGTTATTTATTTTTTTAGCCTTTGGTTCGATGTATTAAAAATCTTCTTCATGGTTCACGATGTTTTTAACATTTTATGCTATTTTTTGATTTAAATAAATGACAAACATTACATAGCAGTGGTTATTATTTTTACTCTTATCTATGTAACTTATGTGAGTCGCGTATAAGATAAGGCAGGACTCAGCAAAGAGATATTGTTATCATTCCTAGCTTGTACTTTAATAGATTACCGCATTTCTAGTTTATCTCATATTCGTTTCAGAAGTCTTGAACTCCTTAGGTTTGAATTTTACAAATTACTCTGCTAAGGGTTGTAATACTCAGTCGCGTATAGTTAAGTTCTTTTCATACGCTTTAAATGTGAGTTCCAAAATTACTCTGTTAAAGTCATCTTTTAAAATCAAATAATATTAATATTTAAATTAAATAATAATTATGTTTTAGTTAACTCGGTTGAAAAATAAATAATTCTTATTTAATAAATTAAATATCATATTAAGTAAACGAATAAAGATTTAAAAACCTTTCGGCCAAAGAATATCGTAAAGTTTGTGTAATTTGTCTATATACCTATCTTACTCTTCATAATTGATTTTTATTTATTGTTACCAAATTACTATAATTTGCATTTAAAATTTGTAGTTCTGATTTAAAGTTCATAATGTTAAATTTATTTATAAAACACATTTGCAAAAATAATCTTTTACTTATTGTTTTCTGTTGCCAAAAATCTTAACTTAAAAAATAGAGTACATGTCGTACCAAAATGACCAATTCTCCCACAAGTTGTATAAATTGATCAGGTAACACATGTTTGCACTTACAATTGGCTATTGAAATGTTGGCGATTTCGACTAGACAATTATTCATTCAGTTATTTTTGCGGGGTTGGGTTGGTGCTGCTATAAAGAAAATTCTGCTATTATTAACTGTTAGGAATATAATAATATTCTCCGTGCCATGAAATACTCTGCATGTCGGAAAGTTTTTGGCATGTTTTACATGTTGAAATGTAAGTTGAATTGCATTTGAAATCCCTGTTTAAGAAATTCGTGAAAATCTGATAAACATACTTTCGGTTTTAGATGACTCACAATATCTAGTATTTTATGATATAAATGTAATACAATTTTATTTTGTTACTGTTTTCTTGAAAACAGTCGTCGGTCGTTTAGCAACTCGAATAGCACTTTGGACCCTGAACAATAGAAAAAAGTCGCTTTTATAGTATGACAATCGCACTTTGGTGTCATTGTATGGGTTAGTTTCTTAATAATTGTATCATTTGTTTGAATTGGCGCCCAAAGAAACACATCTTGATCCATTTTACATTATATGCGTTTTATATCATTCATAATTCTACAAAAATATGATCTGCGATGTGATTCGGACTTGGCAACAATAATTGTTTTGTCGGTTCAACAAAAGCAAAATATTTTGGGCCTATTTGTAGGATATTCATTTAATAATAATATTTGTTTAACAATTTAGGTCTGTAATAATAATTGAACATGTAAATTTAATAAGGATAGAACGAGAATGACATAGAAAGAAAATTTTACGGAAAAGCCAACAATATTTGTCTATAATTGTTTCAGTGAAAACAACCCTGGTCTCTTAGTTTTGAATATCAACGTATTATTGTACGTAATAAACTTTTTATATAAGGCTGTATTTTATAGGATCTCTACCTTGAATATTGATAACTAAATATCTGAAACTGTTCGTATTTCCTCTTTTAAGGTATAGCAATGACTATCTTACATATTTTTTCTTTGGTAAAATATAAAATGTGTTTATAACGCCCCCTAAATCATTTCAAGGTATCAAGTTATAAGGTAACAATTTGCTCAATTCGCGTATGATAGGCGATTTCAGCATCACAATTGCCTCACAGATTTACATCGAATTTCGTTGTAGAATATACCAATAGGCTGATTTTTACCTGATCACGTTTTTCCGTAAGACACGTCCACGCGTTCTCGTTAGCGAACAAGACTATTCTTTCGTTACGAATTGAAGAGTGCAAGTCTGGCATCTATCTTTGTAAATTATAATAGCAATAGTTTTTTGAGTTTCGCCCGTTGACATAAACGTGGAAATTAAGTGAAAATTCCCGTTATAATGGTAATAATCTATTGTTTTGAATCGAGCTATCGTATTTTCCTGAAGACTATCTTGATGAAAATAGAAGTTTTTTGTTTGCTTTTGTTCCTAAATAAATGGTTAAATAATTTGTAAGTCAATCTTGTTTGCTGTTACAATCTAATGTAAACTTGTTTATTAAAGATTTTCTAACCTGGGGCTTTGCCTGAACGTGAACATATGGTTTTGGAAACCGTTATTGCTTACCAAATTAATATACTAGAAAATTGCTTGTGCAGATAATTTGGCTAAACAAGTTATTCAAGAATTATTATCGTTATAGTGTTTTAACTGTAAACGAATTTCAGAATACTTTTTTTTAAATAAATAATAATATTTTAATCAATTTAGATTAACTTTGTAGTGCTTTTAAGTCAAATAAATTTCTTACCATTTCTATTAGTAGAGAAACATTTCAGAATTCAAGATTAGTGAAATAGGTTGGATCATACAATATTTCTTACGCTTTCAAAGGAATTAGAATGTATTAATTTCGATTAAGTAAACTCTTAAGCACAGCAAAAGAATAATTTTTGCCATTATTATGGTTGCAAATTTTCCACGATTTTAAAGAATTTTCCATTTTGTACGGATATTACTGTTGTGATGCATTCTTTGTTAAAAAATAGCTTTAAACATAAATTATTTTATTTTAAGTACAAGGCTATTTCCGTAAAAAACAAATATTAAGTCTACATTCGTATTTATAATAAGAGTGAGTACCTAATAATTTAAACAATCTCTAACTCTAAGAGTCTTTCATTTCAAACTTTACTAGTTTCAAAAACAGTTATACCAATATCAATGTCTCTTAACAATACCCCAATGAACAATGGTCACTTATTTATTCTCTACAGACATACCCTGCGGAGTTGTTATTATAACAGTTTGTTTAAGTTTAAGTTGAAGTTTACGGTAGTTTTCATAAACTTTTTAAGAACTGAAAAGTTAACATAAAGTTTCACTTATTTGTTTTGTTTTTTTAGCATAAAGTTTATGTACTTATACTAAACAGTATTGTCTGCAAATGTAGTTAATATTCCCTGCAAGCTTTTAAAAACTATTAAAACAATGTTGTCAGTTTTTGTTTTAATTAAATATACGAATTCAAGTACTTTACCTGCGAGCTAGCATTATTTCTTGATGAAAAAGTGAAGAAGTGTGTTTTTATTATTTTAGAATGTACGATAAAGTCTATATTGTCCTAAGGCCAAAGCGCGTCGCTCAATTTTTTCATATTTTAGATTTTACGGCTACAGACTCCTTATAACATAGTAAGTAATTCGTTTTTCCTTAAAAAAGGCCGTATACATATAAAGTATTAATATAATTAGACTATCTCCAAAACACAACAAAAACGTAAGCTATACAGTTATACAAAGCAAAATCGACCCGTCCCAAACCTACCTCCTATTTGCTTTACATGAATTTTTAAAAATTTTTTTAAGTTTACCAACATATTTTCGGATACCCGACGTGGTCAGTTGGTTTTTTTTAAAAGGAACTTCTTCTGACACCAGGGCAGGTTTTCTAGAGACCTCCGTACTCGTATAATGTTGAATCTTCGATAGAAGTACAGATGAACTGTCACACAACACTGCGTGCAATGTTGAATCTTCGATAGAAGTACAGACGAACTGTCACACAACACTATTTCCTTTCTTATAATCACTTGGATTATAACACCAAAACACCTTCTTTTAAAAGTAGAAATAAAACAATAAAGTAACTTACGATTTGTTTATTATTAAAACTTGGAATGGATATGAACAATTTAGTAAATAACACTTGATTTTCTTAATGAACCGTTTAATGGTTGTTGTTCTTTGAACTTGAACTTGAAGACGAGATTTTAATGTGAATACCGTGAACTATTTTGTAGCTTCGAATATACTGGTAAGTATACTACAATATACTAGTTTATTCTTAACGCAGAGCTCCTTTTTATACTAACTTTTATCAAAACAACCATAAATCTGTCATTAAGGTGATTATATCCTAATGATTCAATAATTGTTGTCATGCGACAATATTATAAAACCTTCAATCTCTCAAAATTGACTATTCTTGAGATACAGTATAGTTTGGTCTGCACTATCGACATGTTGAAACGTGGTTATTGAAATAAAGCAATATCTATCCAACGATATGTTTGATAGAGGAAAACTAAAAAAACTTTTACCTGTAGCTTTAGATTCATTTAGAAAAGCCATAAGAGCAGATGACTAGATTAGGTGAAGAGAAGACACCGCAGGTAGTGTGAAAGAGACAACCAGTGATAACGAGACAAGACTAACACTATGTGAAATCGGACAACATACCTAATCAAGAAATTAGCCACCCACGTGATCACACTGTAACGTGCTAAAAATTCGAGTACCTATTCATTTTATGAAAATAATTCTAATACCACCCTGTAAAATAAAGAAATATTTCGACTGGGTTGAACTTAGGTAAATGTAAATGCAAAGGTCAAAAATGTTTTTTCGTCAAATATAAAAATAAAAACACTTGGCCTAGTATAAAATCATGCAGTTCCCACGGATCAAAATCTAGCTTGTAGGCACGTTTCTTAAAATTGTCTTTGATAAAAATATGCTTGAATCCCTTTTTCAGTAATAAAACTAAGTGTTATTTAATTTATGAGCTTGCACAAGTTAAAATCACATTTTTTCCGTTCAAACCTCTTTGTGTTCAATCGAACAACAAAATTCTGTTTATGTTAAAACATTTATTCGGAGAATTTAAATATGTGAAAAGATAAACCTCAGATTTTAATTGTTTAACCAATTCATTACGGAGCAAAGTCATACGTATTCACTCGCAAATATTCCTAACAAAGTAATAGAATAAATAATTAATACGTGACAAAATTACATATACGAAATAGATACCTAGATATGGGTGCTACACGTACACTGGGGAAAAGCCATTTAACACATACAATTATAATATACAAATATACAGTAATCCTTTATATACAGTAAAGGTTGCCATACGTTATTGTTGTTGTAAATAGTTGCTACAATATAACTGACTCACGATATAGAAGCGTGTTCTTCGAACTGAAGAGGAACGTCACCAACCAGGTCGAACGTAGTGTGATCTAACGAGACAACAGCAACCAAGTAACTGTAGTGGTCTTTTAACAACCCAAATATACAACGTAGTGTATGAAGTTAACGTAAGATTTATTAAAGAAAAAGAGAAAAAAAGGCCTGTAACAAATAAAACCAAATTACCAGAATGCACCACGCAAACATTTTATAAATACCTTAGATAAAAGGTGACCTGAAAAAGTTGTACCGCTCCCAAATGCGGCAAACGTTGATTATATATCGAATCCTGTCAAAGAATTATAGTATAAGAGACTGAATAATAATAATAATAATAATAATAACCTTTATTCATATTTCGTATTCATAATTGCCAATGGAATTTATAAATATAATTAGTATTTGTCTAATATTACGAATTTCTAAATTACTAAAATAAATTAGACATAAATTGAACAAAGGTAAAATACCGATAAGTGAATACACACTTGTGAGGATTTACAATCGCTCTATCAACAAGAAACATGATTACAAGTATAAAATCAGGGGACTTAACTGTATGTATATATATAAATAAATCTAAATAAATAAGAATGTAAATAAGCAGTAGGTATATAGATATATTAAAGTGTATGAGTAAAGTTTAAGCTAAATAAGTACATACTATGCGTATATTATCTGAAGTATAAGGTAAGTGTTATATTGTTATTTGTTACATAAGCAATATAAGCATACATACCTACTCAATAACATAATTACATTAGTACTAGTCTTCAAAATATTTCATAAATCTTGATCGCGGAGTTTTATTTATAAATTGTAATAACTCCCTTTTGAATGACTTCGTATTTACAATTGATTTTAGTACATCAGGGATCATGTTATAAAGTTTGGGAGCAAGATATATATATAAGATCTTTGTGTAACCTTTTTTAGCATTAGTGGTGCAATGTAATAATGTCTTTGACGAGTGCCGTAATCGTGTAACGGAAGTTGAGCATTATGCTTATGAGTATGATATTTAATACACGAAGAGAGAAAAAATAATTGTCTCAAATCTAAAATTTTTGTTTCAGTGTGCAATGCATCTGTTGAATATGTAGATTCCTTGTCATATATTAGTTTTAGAAATCTCCGCTGTATTACTTCAAGTGGATGCAGGTGCGTTTTCAGGGCTCCACCCCAGACTACTATTGCGTAACGACGATGACTTTCAACAAGAGAGTAGTACTGCGTTTTCAGGTGTTTCAATGGTAAGAGTCTCTATATAATTCTAAATTTATACAATACAGTTCTTAATTTATTTATAATATATGATATATGCACATCCCACCTTAGATGTGGATCTATAATAACGCCTAAGTATTTTACTTTTTTTCAGGTTGAATACCGAAGATTACTGTGCCAACATTAACTTCTAATTGGTTAAAAAATGGAATACCTGTGGAATTGCAGCTAAAAGGTATATAATTAGTTTTTTCAACATTTACTGTTAATAATTTGTATTTTAACCATTTTACTATTTGTGTGAAGTCTTTTTCTACCGTTGATTTAAGAGTTTGCCAATTCTCTGCTTTATAAAAAATCGCCGTATCATCTGCAAAACCAATGATATTTTCTCTGTTTTCTAATGAGAACAATCCATTTATGTAAATATTGAAAAGTGTAGGTCCAAGTACCGAACCTTGCGGAACACCATATCCGATTATTTTAGCATCGCTGACAACTCCGTCCACTCTTACGATCTGGGATCTATTGGCTAAATAACATTTAAATAGGTTTAAGTAATTACCTCTAATTCCAATGTCCTCCAATGACTGTAAGAGACGACGATGGCACACACTATCGAACGCTTTAGACAAATGTATAAATATACTTTTTTTTTTCATACACACTTATGGTGTCTGTCTATTAAAACTGGTCTATAAGACCAACCATTAATTTTTTTCTGATACTTCTTAAAACTAAACTAATTAAATACCTAAACTAGAGTTCATCCGACGATGTCCTTTAGTTTTTTTAGCCACTATTAAACTCGCACTATGCTCTGCTTTTCACTGCACTACACAAGCTCGAATGGTTTGGTCCTCTTCAGTCTTCGAACAATATGTTGGTTGTCCAATAGCTGAAGAGCTTCTGCGTTTTCGTGTAGGTGGAGCCTGGCTTCGTGTTTGCCAGCAAACCTTTTGATCTCTTCCTTGACCATTGGGATGTTGAGGTCTCGGTGCAGATCAGAGTTACGTATGTACCATGGAGTGTCTACCATGTTGCGTAACACCTTGTTCTGGAATGTTTGTATGGTTTTTATGTTACTATCTTTGGTACAGCCCCAGAGCTGGATGCCATATAACCATACCGGTTTTAGGATCTGATTGTAGAGTAAGATCTTATTATGTACTGACAGTTGGGAGTTTCTTCCAAGAAGCCAATAAAGCTGTTTGTATTTGAATCCCAGTTCTTTTCTTTTCTTTTTTA
This sequence comes from Agrypnus murinus, assembly GCA_929113105.1. Taxonomy (NCBI): domain Eukaryota; kingdom Metazoa; phylum Arthropoda; class Insecta; order Coleoptera; family Elateridae; genus Agrypnus; species Agrypnus murinus. The sequence continues at coordinate 182,420,752 of OV816026.1, read as the reverse complement.
AATATACATAAACATAGCTTGCTCTCATTCAAGGATTCATTGATTTTTGACATCAATGCTAACACAGCATCTTCGGTAGATTTTTTTTTCTAAATCCATACTGATGATTGTTTGATAAAATTTTATATTTATTTAAGTAAGAGTCGAGTCGCTTTTTTATTATTTTTTCAAATACCTTTGAGAGATGTGTAATTAATGATATTGGTCGGTAGTTAGTAATTTCTGTAATGTCTCCTTTGTTATACAATGGAATAACAATAGATTTTTTAAAAGATGACGGATAAATACCCTTATTAATGCATTGGTTAAAAATATGTGTCAATGGTTGTGCGATGTAAGGCGATATTAATTTAATTGTTTCAGTTTTAAGATTGTCTATACCGACTCCTTTTTTATTTTTAAGTTCACTAATTGCATATGTTGTTTCAGAAATATCAATGGTTTCAAACAAGAACGAATTGGAAACCGTCTGTCTTTTAGGAGCAGTGTATGAATCATTTTTTATGGCCATGGCTAAATTTTTTCCCATTGCAGCAAAAGTATCATTAAATTGATTTACTATGTCTATTTTGTTTGTTAGTAACTCACCCGAATTTACTTTTTTAATTTGGTTTATAGCATGCTGTTTTTTTTGTTTTACTTATTTCATTGATTACATTCCAATGATTTTTTGAACTATTTTTGTTGTTTTCAATTTTGCAATTGTAGAAATAAAATTTGGCTTTTTGAATCAATGAATTAAGTTTATTTCTATATATTTTATAATTGTTCTTTAGCTCTAAATTATTTGGGTATTTTTGAACCTCAGTGTACATTTTATTTTTTTCGTTAATTGACTTTAATAACCCATTTGTCATCCAAGGTGCAATTTTATCATGTTTTCTCCCAATTTTACGTTTATCTGTACATAGCTCTAGTGATTTTGAAATAATATCAATAAACTGGTCTGTTGCAGTATTTGGATCTGTTGAATTGTACACTGGAGTCCAAGCAATACTTTGAAATGTTCTGTTAACTTTATGAAGATTAATAAAGTCGATGATTCTATCTTGTATTTTACTGGTTTTCATTTGTGTTTCAAAGACGATTTGTAGAATTGTTGTGTAATGGTCTGTAATTTGTGTTTTTAGGACCATAGAAATTATATTTTCGCTAATATTGTCTTTGGCTTTAAGAAATATGTGGTCTATGCATGTTTTACTAGAACCATAAACCCTAGTTGCTTCATTTATTGTAGAGATAAAGCCAAATTCATTTAATATGTTCAAGTATTCACTGGTAGTATTTTTGTTAGGTTTTAACAGGTCTATATTAATATCGCCTGTAAAAATGCTTATATCATTTGCGTTAGGCCGATGTTCTTGTAAAAATTGATATAGCCTATCATTAAAGTCTTGTTCAATTGTATTTGGGGATCTGTAAAAAGCAATAACATTCGCGGATTTATTACTGTCTAAATTTAATTTGATGTCTAGTGCTTTTGTGTTGTTAAGGATTTCTGCAATAGAGTAATCGAATTTTAGATTTGATTTAATATAAGCTACAACTCCGTCATTCTGGTTATGATGGCTCTCGTTAAAGATCATATTATACCCATTAATATTGAGCATACTTTTATCTACTACATCTCGGGTTTCACTAAGAACCAAACAATCAAAGTCACAATCCAGTTCATGCAAAAGAATTATAAATTCGTCTAAATTTTTATTCATACTGCGAATATTCATATGTAAAAGTTTAAAGTTATGGTTATTTTGATTGATTTGTAGTATGTTAGAACATTCATTTACTGTGTTTATACTATATGTCTAAACTGGATTGATGTTAAAATCACGTAAATATTGATCCATTGTAAGAATAATGAACAAAGGCTTATGCAAGATGCTTAAGACTAAAAGTGTACAAACTTATTCTAAAATAATTAGTAGGATTTTAAAACTTGTTCTAAAAACACATATGACTGGAAATTAAGAAAAAGTTAAAAATATGTTACAATATAAATATGTTGTGGAAAGTGATGTGGTGTTAGTTTTTGCGATGCCTACTCTGAAGGCGAGTGGTTATTATCTTCGTGGCTACAGCAGTCTTAGTTTGAATTGGAGTAACTACTTTGGATTTTGTTTGATTTTGGGAATTGTTCTTTTGGGCGATCTGTTCTAATGGCACTTCTTCTGTTTTCCTGTTTAAGGGTTCAGGGGTTGCTGGAGCACTGTTGCTTAGATAAGTGGTGCTATCTGCTTCTATTAGATCTTCTAATCTATGTGGAATATCATCAACGTATAGTATGTTACCTTTTATGTAGCAGTTTCTGTTTTCGCTTCTAGCAAGGTTAAGATGCCTTCTGAGAATTTTGGTCTCCTCCCTTTGTTGAAGTGTTTGATCGTTTGATATATATATGTTTTTTCCTTGTAATTTAAAACAGTTTTTCAGTAATTCTCTTTTCTTCCAAAAGGTGGAGAAAACTATTTTAAGAGGACTGTTTGCTTCTTTTCCAAGTAAATAAAAATCGTTAATTTTGATAGGTAGTACTTCCACCTCTAATAGATTTTTAAGATCTGTGCAGATGGTCTCAACTGTTAGATTTTTTGTCTTATTTAGTCCGAAAATTATTATTCCGTTTTTTTATTATCTCTTGTCAAGAACTCTAAATCTTTCTTGAGTGCTTCGTTTTCTTTCTCTAAAGACCGTATTTTATTGTTTAGTTCTTCTACTTTGAACAATAACCTTGTTTCAGATGCTTCTATCTGCAACTTAAATTCGTTTCTATTTTTTAAAATCTCTTCGTATAAGATTTTTAAAGTGATCTCTTTGTTTTCTGCCATTTTCTGACTAATAAATCTTAATGTGTATAGGCGTCTTTAATTTGTTATCGGGCGCTGTGGAATGCCATAGATAAGGTATTTATTATTAAGTTTAACTTTGATATCTAAAGTGTTTTACTGTTAATCTTTCTCTCTGTTATAAAGGGCTTTTAATTGTATATATTAGTATTAGTCTTATCTTTATACAGAATCTTCAAGTTAAAACATTGCACAAAACAAAGCACTGCACACTGTGCATGACATCGCACGTGAACGTTATGTAGAGAAAAGTTAATCTATAAACTTACGAGAATGTGTGCTTCTAACCTATAAAAAGAAGTAGTGTAAATATCCCTTTTCGGTTCCAATAAACTTGGAAATCGTGACCAAAAATTAATTATAGATCTGCACAAATGCAATTTCCATATCACAACACAAAGGAAAAACTAATTTAAAGGCGATGCCACTAAAATATTATTTTTAAAGAATGTTCTTCACACGAACGATCAAAACGAAGTGACAAAATCTCTTATCAACAACAGGAAATTAGTTCCAAACAAATTGACAACTAAACGGAGTGAAAATGCGAAAATCCCTAAACGCTATACAAACTAACACAAAAGCATAGCTATACAGGGTGCTACGAGATTAGCACGTAACATTGCTTTTAGTTGGAAATCCCCCTTTTTAAGTTTAGGGAGGTCATAAGATTTGATCCCTTGAGTCAGTTCCAAGTTGGAGCAATAAGCGGGCGGTTAGCTTTGCGTTTTTTGCCGAAACACTCGGTGTCTCACCGTCCTTAGCGATATATCCCCCCAATATTTAGCTTCATATGCTCTAGTGTAGAACCCCGACACTGCGAAATGCGGTAATGCTCTAGTTAGAGATCAGTCATTATATGGTGCATAGAATTTATTTGCCTTCCGATATAGTATTATTGAGTTTTGCAGAGACCAGTATTAGTATTATACCGTTTAAACAAAGTATTTGTTTAGAGAAGCTAGTTAAAACTATTAAACAGTGTAACTATGTTGAAAGTAGAGCGTTTTACTAATAATAAGTTGACGTCGAACACTTTCTAAGAGGTTACTAAAATTCAAGCGATATTCAAATTAATGTTTAAGCTTAAAGTTACTAATAATAATGAACTTATTTTGTAATGGAAATTACTGTAATGTTTAAAGATTTCATTTAAAGCAAATATACACTAAATTCAATGATATTCCCACAGCGTTTCTTCGGTTTGCAGTATTAGTGAAATTTTGTGTTGTGTGTGATTATTTTTGTTAAAATAAAGTAAAAATAAAGAATTGCTAAGGATAGCTGTTACAAAAGATTACGGTCACAAATGTTTAATGTAAGTGTCGAAGAATATTATATCAAATTATTTTTGGTTACTTGCAAAATTTTAGATAGACTAGGGCTTTGTTTTATCTAAAATGTACGTAGTTTGGGATCCCGAAAATAAGTTAAAATTAATGAATCAATATTGCAAATAGGACTTTTACAATGAATCGATCAATAATGGCTTTTTATGTGTAACAGATTTTGTCCAGTTTATTTTTAATTCGATACCAGATTGTAAATTGAATGATAATTATTGATATTGTTCGACACAGCAAACTGTTGATGTTTCTTTCATAACCAAAATTTTGATATTTAATAAGAAAGATTTGTTCAGATTAATTTAACATAAATTTCAAAGGAAATCTTTTCCCAGACTGTGGCTTTTCCGGTGTCGTTTAATTATGTAACAGTTAATCAGTCTGGGTGGCGCCCACTATCTTTTTATTTGTTCCTGTGATTTATTTTTTAATCAGAAACCATTGTGATTAACTGGATGAATGATTCGCTCTCAGTGGGTGATAACCACGTCATTCCGGAAAGAAAGAAAATACAATCATCTCAAGTACGCGATCTGTAATAGCTAAATAATTTCTTCATTTACTTGTCAGAATCTAGTAAATCGGTTATAAAAGGTTAACCAAGAAAGGTAGAAACAGCTTTGGATAAAAGAGTAGGTTTTAGACAGATCTCCGGTTTTGAGTCAATCTGTATATAACGGAAATAACACATACCATCCAGGTTTATATATAGCCTTGGAATGACATTGGTCTCAAGAGGTGACTAATGCGTCATCTAGAAAACTGCAAACGCACAAAGCTTGTTTCTACATTTGGTAATGATATGCGAGGGTTAAATGTTAAATGTTAAATTTGGATATTGTATAAAAGCAAAAAGATTTTCGCATTGGTATGTGCAACCAAGTTTCAATTAGAGAAAATTTAATTTATTTACCATCCTAAAATAGCTAAGTAAAATGTTTGATAATATGAACATGTGCGTATTTGTGATACATTTATTTGCATTGCCTTGCACTTTATTTACAAATATTTGAGATCCATGAAACCACTAATAAATAAAAATTAAAGATAAGCAACCACCTGCTTCAGATTGGCTCAACAAACTGTGTGTCGTCAATCTTTTCAAGAAAACATGAACTAAACGAATTTCTTTTTCCAAATTGTAGATTTCCAATAAAATTTCTTTTAACAAGAATAACAAACAATTTGGAGATATCTACAATTATTAGTGAGTCTTTATGATTAACACCCACGACAACTGAAATAATTTAATAATTTAAGTAAGTAGTTTCAGTTGCAGCTTTGAACTTTATTGCGTAAGTACATACAAGGTTGTTGTTGTTTTTCGTTTATGTTTTGAGATTTTTATAATCTTACGAAGTAATGCTTAGCTGTTGGACGCAATAACATTTGTTATTATTTTTTCTTATTAAACATTTATTTTAAATGTTATATACACAGATAAAATGTAATCATTATCGAAATGGATGTTTGTGTCCTGATTTTTAATACCGGCTGATATAGGTAACATACGCAAGCGCTATATCGTATCTAGCAATTTGTTCACCACCAAAACAGACACAAAATCGTCGTGTGAAAGAATAATTGTCTTACGTTAGTTTTGTATAAAAATAAAACTATCTTTTTCTTCGTTCGATAAACGTCATTTAGAATCAGTTTTTGTTAGTTATTTTGTATAATATTTAATTATTGCAAATAACATAATAACACAAAAAACAAGACAGTAAAAATGTTTTAAAAGATTTAAAAAATAGAAATATTGACGATATTAAGAAATTAGCTGTAAGAAATGAGGTCCACTAATTGAGAACCGGTACTAACCTCTAACCGCAGTTATTTCTGTCAACTACCAGCTACTAGTGTGAACTTGTGAAACTCACATAATATCATCTGCAACGGGCACCAAGAGTCGACGAAAATCTATCCAGAGTCTGTTGCCGACAATATCTGTAAAAAAATACAGATTTGCGACTACTTTCAATGTGTTAGACTCTTCTTAATAACACGTATATACCAATTCATAAGCGTTATATGTAGAAAACAAAGTCACAAATATTATACATCAATAATAATAAATAGCCAAATAAAATGCTTTATTGCAATGATAAATAAAGTGTGAATAAACTTTAGTTTGGTTTTATGTAATAGGGTTGTGCAAACAAAAGTCGTTAGACTAATGAATTTTAGTATAAATAGTAAATCAGGATAGCACAAAAGTTCATGAACGTTAACGCGTCTACATGTTCACCTTGATAGTACAATTGAACATGCTCCAGACATAATATATAAATAGATAAACTTTTCGCGATCTTAAACAAACGCCCGCACTCGCGTGGATAAATTCTAACAAAGTTTACATGTACAGATTCCTAAGTGTTACACTGGAAAAAATCATATAAATCAGAAAAACTATATGATACCTACGATATGAAATCCTCCAGATGTCAAGTCGGAAGGAACAATCACAGTTATGCGAAATGTTGCGCAAGGGCATCGAGAGCGAGCCACCAAATCTCAGATAGTAGAAGGATTAAGATTACCCGTCAAAAGATAAATAAGTAAAGGACAAACAGTTAACTTGTAACGAAGTAACACCATCTTATCAAAAAAGGAAAGATATTCCACAAATTCAGAACGGCAACTAAAGTAGGAAGAATGCAAAAAATCCTCAAAGAAACTATACAGGATGGCACAAAATCAACACGTAACAGACAGACGTAACGTAAGTTGATGACATACAAGCTTTACAATAATAGTAAAATATAATAACATTAGAATATTTTATTACAATTGTTTGTATCTGTCATGTTCATTAAAGCAAATTCAAGATACTTCTGATTATTATTTTTCTAATTTAAAAAGCTTTAGAACAACTGAACCCATAGGTAAATGACTAGCATTTTTTGTATTTTTTCGTAGTCCCCGTAGTCGTAGAAACCCTCCTACATTGACAAAAAGATGTACAATTAAACAAATTGGGACAATACGAAAATAACTAAGAAATTTTAGCTCTGATGGTTAACGTGTTAGTTCACGGCAAAACAAGATTTACCGATTTCGTAAAGGCCTTTACGTAATCTTAGAATGTATGTAAGTATAGATATGGTACACCAAATTCTTCTACTTCACATGGCTATATCGCCTCTAGTGGGATATGGTCGGCTTATCGCATTTTGATAAATATTACAATTAAGGGTTAACTGATGATTGAGGATTGAGTTGGGAGGATCGTCAGTTGATTATAGCAGTGGATTGTTTTTGTATTACTACACACTATTGATATTTTTCTCCGATTTTGCACTTTAATTTAACGCGTTTTACTTTTAATATGTATTTTAAAATTATTCACCATTTTATCTTCTCATCGAACATTTTACTAATTTTATGGATTCTTATATCAGTACATCTCCTTTTACTAATCAGCGCTATGTTGTCAGCGTACGTTATTATTTGACTCATTTTGGTGCTGATGTTGTCGCGTAGCGATAGTTTCCTTCTTATTGTTTCTAGAACAGTATTAAACAAAGTAGTGTTCTTCAAGAAATTAAAAAGAAATATTAGCTAGATGTTAAAAATAAGATTAGCTAACTTAGATAAGTCAGGTGTGAAAGGTTAAGCTTACGCATCTCATTCGAACGATAAAAATAAATACTGTTAACAACAGTAGGTATTGGGCCACCTGGCCCAGACATTTTTGCGGGGATGCAGTCGTCGTTAAGTACGGAATCTGCATTACAGACATTCTGTATTACCGGCATTTGGTTCGTCACTCGGCTAAATGGCAACGCTGTTGCTAGGGGAAAACAGATGGCGCCAGTGTCGTTTTTGTACCGACATTCTGTATTATCGGCATTTGGTTCGTCACTCGGCTAAATGGTAGCGTCGTTGCTAGGGGAAAGCAGATGGCGCCGGTGTCGTTTTACGTGATTTTTGTACCGACATTCTGTATTATCGGCATTTGGTTCGTCACATGGCTAAATGGAGTTAGTGTTACTAGGGGAAAACAAAGGGCGCCAGTGTTGTTTTACGTGATTTTTGTACCGACATTCTGTATTATCGGCATTTGGTTCGTCATCATGAAGAAAGCTGTATTACCGATTACGGGCGTTCTACTGATTGTTAATAGGGGGAGCCAAGGTTTATCATTTTATATTAATAAATTTTACCGATTTCTTAAAATAATTATCGTCGTCATTAATACTTTAATTACATATAATAATTTAAGATAATTAATTCGGCATTAAAATTTTAAACGAAAATCACGGAACAATTTACGGATAATAATAATAATAACAATAATTATAATGTCTTTATTTCCCTTACAGGCTTACACCCAAATAGGGAAAAATATGAATTTACAAATGTTTTCATCGTTTATGCTATTCTCCTGTAATATCTCATGGGTAATGTGTAAAGAGCGGAAAATATGCAATGTGCATTTTATGATGTTGATGAAATAAGAATTATTTGTAGATTCAATTAAAATGCCTAAAACCTAAAATTTAAGGCTTTAATATTATTGTTTATTGTATATTTTATATCAATAAATGCGAAACTCCGTGTAATGCCATGTAATAATAATGCAACAATGTAACATAACTGTATACATCGGTGTATACATAAAATAAACTTGATGTTGATGAAATAAATAATAGAAACAAAATTTAATTTATGATTTGATTTATTGAAATTTCCTTATTCTTATAACAAATAAGTTTTTACTAATAATATTTAGTTATTACTAGTTAGTTAATAGTATATTATATACATATTTGTTGCATTTTTTTTTGTCGAAACCCATGCATTTTTTTGTCAAATTTCGTTGCATTTAAATGTGCATATGTTTTCTTTTTGCCTTGCATTTTTCCGCTCTTTAGTAATGTGTATTGTGGTGACAAAATTCACTTGGTATTGTTATGTCTGTTTGTGTTGGTGAATATTTCACCATTTACAACATAATCATGAATAAAGTGGTTGGTGTATTTTTGCATACGAAACAATGGAACATTTATTTACGTTTAAATTTAGGCGATTAGCTTTACACCAATCACATAGAAAGTTAATGTTAGACTGCAAATATAAGCAATCATTGATATCTCGTACTTGATGATATATTTTTAAATCGTCAGCAAATAATAGTTTCTCGCAGTGTATAGATTGATGATGATGAATACCACGTAGACACGTCCATTCGTGACGGGTATCTTGGAATACGTTCTGCTTGGTTCGGACATCTTGTATCCCAACCCTCTGGCGTTTAATGTCATGCTTACCTTGCTATCTCTCTCTCTCTCTCTCTCTCTCTCTCTCTCTCTCTCTCTCTCTCTCTCTCTCTCTCTCTCGCTCTCTCCTTCTCACTCTCTCCTTATCATCTATTAGAGAGGACGCATTAAAGAGCCTTCTCTCTCTCTCAATGTCTCCTCTCTCACTCTCTTGCTCTTTCGCTCTCTACTTATCACCTATTAGAGGACGCATTAAAGAACCTTCTCTCCCTCTCTCACTCTCTCGCTCTCACGCTCTCTCACTCTCACGCTCTCTCACTCTCTCTCTCTCTCTCTCCCTTCATCCTAATGCTAGTAAATGAAACAGTATTGGATAGAGGTAACCGTTAGGTCTACTGTTCTGGGATTGGTTCGGACGGCTTTGTTATTTCATACGTGAAAATAAAAAACATCGATAAATGTTTTACTGTTTTTATTATTTTTCGTATAGTTACACAATATTACTAATATTCTATTGTAAATCAGCTTAAACTAGGTGATTATAGTTTTATATAGTATATTACTTTATTACTCAATATAAACTAGATATGTTATATCAGAATGTTACAAATTAATTTTCTAATAAAATAACTTAGATCAGCTTATAAATATATATATTCTAACACTTAACATTTACTTAATAGAATATTAACTATATATTAAACTTAAACCTCAACAACATACTTTATTTAATCTAGTAATATAAACTTTATATAGGTAAGAACTGTCATTTAACAACATCTTCCGCCTTTATCCAGGACTTTTCATTCAAGCCGAGCCATTTGACGTACATGTCACCATTGCTGCGGCGTTTAAGTACTTTTTCAACTAAGTAAACGTCTGGCTGATTGGTTTTCTGCAGCTCGAACTCGTAGAAAGCTCCTCGAACAGCAACCCCATGAAGATCTTCCAGCAGATATGTGACAGGTTTTGTAAATTGAACTTTAACTATTTTGAATAATTCAGTTGACCAGCTGGGCGTGTATCCCTTAGAAAAGACCCCCTTGAACTTACTAATACGTACGAGGTCATTCAAGTCTAGTTTACGTTTACTTCCTGCAGCGACATCTGCTTTTACATTAGTGTCATAAACGGTTAGTTTGGTGGTAGGTGTAACAGTAGCAGGAGCTCGACCTATCGTTCTATGTCTGGTGTTGTTATAGCTGTCAACTACCCTCTGTAATATATCTATCCATTTAAATGATCCTCGGTAGCTAAACTCTTTATACAACTTTTGCTTAATTGTACGGATAACGCGTTCAACTATCGAAGCCTTAATTACGGAATATGTAGAGTAATGATTTATAGTGTGCTCTTTCATTAATCGTTTAAAATGTTTATTGTAAAACTCTTTCCCGAGATCCGTCTGAAGATTCTTGGGTATGACTGAACTCTTAAAGATGCTGCGGACCTGCTTTGTCACCTCTTCTCCGGATTTAGTTTTCAACGGTCGTGCATACAGATATTTCGAATAACAGTTTATCATCAGCAGTATGTAACGATACCCCTTATTTACTTTAGCATAGGGCATAAACTCGGCTAAGTCAGCCTGGAACAAGTCCTGGAAATCTTTTATTATAGTGCGACGTCTTTGAAAGTTTTTTCTAGCAGCCCTGTGTATTTCATCAACAACGGTTTGTTTAGCACTAGTCATTATCATACAATTAATCTCAACGACACCGAGAGAGAGCAACGTCTCAAATAATTATATTGGCAGCAGCCGTGTTTGATGAATACTGAACAATGTTAAAGCAATATATCATTATATACCCCCGAAATATTCTATTCTATGATGCCTTCCTCCTTAAGTTCGCTTATAATTGATATTATTTCGTTTTCATTCTGTGGACTAGTGTTGCCGGCACTCTTTACAGCATATAACAAACGAAGCCGGTCGACTAGCTCGTTAGCCTTATTCCAGTAGACGTATTCGACTTTGCAATCGCTTAATTTTTTAAAATTTGACGATGATGATGATGATGATAGTCTAATGCCTAAACCTTTGATTCTGGGTAAGTTCGGTTTAATTATATAATCATACTTCCAATGTTTAACAGCTGTTAGTTTACCCTGTGGTCTATATGATTTCTTATGCGCATTAGTAAGGGCTATTATCTGCATATAATTATTGATATCAGCTTGCGTTGGTATAGACTCTAATTCACTAAACGTGAGTAAGTCAAACAGACCGGGTGTTGCTTTGAAAACGTTGTTTTTAATTATGATGTTTGTATCACGCATAGTCACAGGGGAAGATGCAAATGTCCACGCGTCTCGATCAATTTTATATCTAATACCGAATCTAGTTCTATCTATATTTTTGTTTCCGACAGCGTTAGCTATCAGCATACCGTAATGAGTAGGGAGATCAAGAGTTTTATTAGATTCTTCTTCTTCTTCTTCTTCTTCGTCTGCTTCCGATGATGATGATGTAGCAGGTTGTTTTTTAACTTTCAACTGGGGAATGTAACTAGCTGTAGTAGTAGTAGCAGCAGATGGTTGTGTTTTAACTTTCAATAGGGGTACGTTAGAGGTGTTAACTGATTTAGCAATGGTTTCCAGTGGCGATATAACTGGATTGTGCGTGACGCGATACATACGTTCTGCTTCTGCTCTATCACGACGAAAGTATGCAAATTTCTTACGTATAGCATTACGAGCGTGTATTATTTTACGCTTTAAACTCAGATCATACGTGTTAGACATGTCGGCTATGCAGAGACTACTAAACGAATCGACTCTAATTATAAACTTATATATGAATCAAAACCCTTCCGATATCTGCCACGGTCTAGAGAGCTGTCTTTATTAATTACCAAGAAATCATGCGGCTCCTTCCAACACAGAGAGCAAATGTTTTTGAACTGATCATAGCTAATACCGTCTCCTACAACATGATCGCTAAACACGTGTTTTAAGTTCAACTCGTCTTGTCTAAAGAGAATAATTAGGTTTGCATTGTCCCTAATCAGATGTTTCGGTATCTTGGCGTACGTTTGACCTAGATAAAAACAGTCGACACCCTTATGCCTACCCATGCTAAAATATTCTCTAATCTTTTCCTGCCTGCTGCAAATTATATCATCAAAAATGAACACTGAATTAGGTTTAACATCACCGGGGCTGATTACGTCATCGTTTTCGCTAAATTCATGATATCCCATACCCGTAAGTGGTTTCATAACACGTCTTAAGAATTCATATTTAGGTTGAAATAAAGACTTGGCGTATAGGTAGATATTTTCAAATTTTAATCCGTTTTCGCTAATAAGTAAACCTAACATAGCATTAGTTTTACCGCAGGAAGATGGACCGCTCAATATTGCTCTACATGATACAGGTAACAGATCGCCATGTTTCCTAACATCCTCGCCTGATCGTCGTTGTAAAGATGTATCATCGCAGTCGTCTAGGTTACATATGTTTAGTGACTTATTTTGTTTAACGACCTTCATTACGGTATGCGTACGTGTCTAGTCACGGTCTCGTTAAACGGATTATACTCGATTAATGCGTCGTGAAGGATCAAACAATACGCCTTAGTTGTGTTCGTAAATGCGGCTGAAGACTCGAGCTCTAGTCTAATATCGACAGTGGAATCCTTAAAACTCTCTACCTGTCTTGAACAGTCAATAACAAAAATGGGGTACGTTTCAAACGATTTGTAGCTGAGTAAACAACTCTCAGCCGCACCTCTACCTATACCGTCATAGTAGTTCTCGCGAAAACGAGTATAATTCAGATACGCAGGAATGTAGTCCTTACGGTCGAAATCGAGATTTAAACGCTGATGCGGGAACACTTGCGAATTTAAATACAACTTAACGTCGACCAAGTTCGAATGAGTAAATGTAGTCGGGTTACCCGTTCTTATACCCAGCTGACGCTCGTCTTGTAAAACTACAAAGACCCAGCGCGGTTTCTCTAGATCATTGGAGTTCTTTACGCGCCAAACCTGGTTTTTAGTAGTTCCCAACGAGGGTAACTCGTGTAATTCCCAACGTCTAAACGGAGCGATAATAGAAGAATTATCTCTTAAACTCTCCACCAGGTTCACTTTGCTTTCATCTGATAACAGTATATGCGGAACTTCCCACGAAAGCTTATCAATCTTGATATCTACGTCGGTACCTGCATCACCTGCTTCTCTTTTATAGCAATTAAAATCGTTCTTGGCGCGAATTAAAACTAGCTGACAACTCATATGAGGTATTACTTTTTTATAATCGTCTGCAAATCCAAAGATATCTTTTAATGGTATTCTACACGTGAAATGAAAGACGTTATTCCCTTGGTTATGTAACAAACCATTATCGCTAGTAATCCCTAAGTTCCATGCTGTGCTGGTTAAAGCTCTATCCTCGGCGCCATGTGAAACGAGACCTTTTATAGTGCTTGTAATGCCGGGCTGTTTACAGACATCTATGAGCTGGTTTGTGCCTAATATTAGTTGAATTTCATCAAACAGAAAGTGGGCAAAATTGTTTACCAGAAGGAATTGCTTGTTTTCTGCACGCGTTATGCTACCTTTAACAAGTACATAGCTGTCATACAAAGCTAAAACGTTATCGGAATTTTGTATGCTGATTCTAATGGTGTCGGAATGATTGGCATTTAGCGTAAACGGCAGATAGGTATAAAAATCCTCTTTTATTATATCTGTATCGACGCGAGGCTTCCCAAATATGTTTAATTTATCAATGGTAAAGGTGTCGGTGTTAATATGCATTTTACTTCGTTTTGACATGCTGCTGCTGCTGCTGTTATCGTACTTTAAAGCCTAAAGATTCAAGAAAAAGGCGACGAGCTTTAGTTAGTTTTAATCGAAGGTCTGCACGTGCCGACGTTCGACGGTGAATGACCTTTGATGGACATATGCTGATGTTTTTATAGCTAAAGTTTATTCCCATTTTTCACGTTTAAGTTCTAGCCTGATGCTCGTGAAAGTGTCTTCAGACAAATTTATCAACTCTCCTCTCGCGTCTACCAGTCTAATGGTAATGTTGTCGATCTCGGTGACAGTGATGGGAAAGTAAATCACATGCGATGGCTCCTTTTCAATCAGATAACCGGGTGGTACGCAAACACCAAATTCGAAGATTGTATGACCTGCTTGATTGTTTCTATATGAGCCGCCTGTAATATTCGTGTCTACAAAGATGTTTGGAGTTGAAAGTATATCGACAACTCGATCTGATACGTGTCTACTACCGGGTTCTAGCACGCGCTTCTTAAATCCTAGTAGTGATCCTATGTTATCGGGTTTGGTAAAATCAATCAACTCGGTAGCTGATTCAATCTCACACTTTCCCGTATTAGTGTTAGCTTTGATTTGTAGTAGTAGTAGATCTCCCTCTTCGGGATCGTCACTAATTTGATTGTTTATATAGTTAACGATTTCAGACAACTCGTAGCTACCCGGTTCAATAGTTATCGCCTTTTCTCCGTAATAAAATTTATTTTTGCCTGGGTATATATTCCGTATCGTGTGACTTGTATATAAGCCGACTAAACCTAGTGAGTATTCGTAACGCACGTGATCTAGTGTTATAGGTGGATAAATACGATCCGTAGAAAGCCTGTTTCCTGTACCGTACACCGTGATGGTCCTAGCCATACTTAACCGATTTACACTTTCACCTCTCTTTTATACAAAAATCGTAGACACAGATGTCCGCAGTTGTATGTATTGAACTTTTGTTCTTGGGCTACGTTGTAGTATACGGAGCAGCGAGGTCCTAAATATTTCACAAGTTCAGATGGTGGTCTCAGGTCTCCGAAGGGGTCATAGTACAAAACCACGTTTCGATCCTTTCTATAGGCAACCCAATGAGTACCCGGTCCTCCAGCGTCGTCAAGATTAACAATAGCTCTTTCGAATTGCAAAGGTTTCGTTGCAGGTAGACTTGTTCTCATATAGACACCTCTAAAATAGGGAATGTCTTTAGCATGTTTTATTATATCTAGGTCTGTAAGTGGTATCCGAGGCAAGTTATTCAGTTTTTTGACCGCCTGACATATGGTTTTAAGTACAATGCAGCTCCGCCAGCTCTATACGGCTTCAGGTAAAGGGCGTTCCCGTTCTTACCGCCTAAAGCGATAGCTTCCATACTTTTATTATGCCGTGTAGTTTCTTCTAGCTGTCTCTTATTACTATTAGCAGTGTTAACAGCTTTTGCTACCCCTGAGGCGCCTCCTATAATTGCACCGAGAGCCGAGAGGCCAGCAAAAATTGGTATGAGTGGTAAAATACCCCCTGTAGCTGTAGGCACAGGAATTATTCGGGGTACTTTAACGTTTTTTCGACCGCCTACGTTTTGAATGATTCTTCTGGCAGCGCTCAGGGCATGATGTATTAAATCTTTACCCGTGAGTCTCTTGCTTGCACGATTCACTACACCAACAAGCTTCTTTAAAACGCCACCTTTGAAAGTGACAGTTTTCTTCATCATCTTTTTAGCGAGACCCTTTTTCGCCGACAGTTTGTTTGTCTTTACGCCCATTCCCAACTTTCTTTTAGCCTTCATTATACCGGTTACAAACAGAGCTGATGCTTTTCCCCTAATTTAGAGTCTTTAGCCTTAACACGCTTCCAAGCGGCTTCTTCTAATACACGATCTGCCTGGTGTCTACTGTTCAAATCGGAGCTTTGAGCGTACGAGATGTCGTGCTGCATACACGCCTGGTCCAAAGGATTTATACCTTTATCGCCACGTTGTAATCTTTTAGATAATTTAGTACCAGGTCCACAGTACTGATAGGAAGGAAGATGTAGTTCAATAGGCAGTTTGTCTATGAGCTTGTTAACAAAGCCGTTACCTTCGTGAACTAACATCTGGTACTGAGAGAAGAGACTGCTTGTACCTGTATTTATACTCGGTCACCACTGCAGCCGGACTAATCTGTGTTCTGAAATCTCTGCGTATAGATAAAGTCTCTATGATCAGCTTGTAGAATTTCACACAGATGCTTTTCAACATTATGTATTCTTGTTTGAAAACGGTATCTGTCCAGAGCTAATGTTTGCCAGTCTCCCTTTCTTGCCTGTCTGTATGCATACTCCCATACTATCATATGATGTATATTATTCATGCTTGCGTCGGCAAAACTTACTTTCTTTACCATATCGATGTGTTACTGCTGCTGTTGCTACAAATCGCTATGTTTGGAGAGTTATTGACATTAGTAAAACTAAAAACTTTGTTTAAATACATTTTTATTTCTTCAACGATACATTTAGGCTAAGATAGAAAAAAAATAACTGATTAGCGTAGATATAAGCAAACTAAGCATTTGCGCAGCATTCCCGTAAGGCTCACCACGTTTCCTATCTGCGCTAATCAGGCATTTGATATAATACACTTAAAACTAGAATAAAAACTGGTGTCAATATGATTAGGTCAACCGATAGTAGTAGTAAATTCCGTTATTAGTCGGTATTGTACACTCTCTTTATGTTGTAAGAGTTCGTACGTGTTGCAGATTCGGCTATTAGGGCATCAAACGATGATCGCATAACTTTTTGAGTATCCTCGAGCACTTGTACTTTATCTAATAATTTTTTATGATTACTATCTAGGGTATTATTCGTTTCTTCTATCTTTGTCAACACACTCGAATGATTAGTTTCCATCTCATCATTCGCTATTAGGTGATTTCTCTTTGTTTCTTTTTCCAACGTTGTTAGCAAACTGTTAAGTTTACTAGTTTCAATGTCAACCTTTGTTACCTTTTGCTTTAGATCTTTAATAGTGTTCTGAGTGTCGGTAGTCATTGTAATGAAGGTTTGTACAGCAGAGTCGAATTGAGCATCTACATAAGCTTTAGAAGTGACATCCGTGCCATCTATAGGGTAACTTACTGAAACAATACGTTTACCATCTGCATTAAACTGCATTTGATCGTTTGTATGCATAGCCCGATTGTTAAAATACTGCCTAGAGATTACATCTTTATCCTCTAGAGGCTCCCCTATATTACAAATTCTTCCATCTTTAGCATCATAGTACGACCCCTGTCCTTTATCCTCTCGTCGTCGTCTCAAACAATTAGAGAGTAATTTTCTTTCAACATCGTCCACCAGCTCGTCGGTATACTTTTTCGTACAAACATCGTGGTTGTCAAGCGGTTCTTTAACGTGTACTAACCTTCTTTTCTTAACAGCAATTACACCTTCATCGTTATCTGATAACATTAGTACAGAACGCTTCGTGACAAGATCGTTATCGTTGATAGGAGCGCCTACATTAGTTATACGACGGTTCTCAACATCGAAATTACCCTCTGGTGTTAATTTGAAACCATAACCTCTCGGTCCACGTTTTGTTGCAGCCATTGCTTCATCTGTCATACTCATCATAGCTCTACCGAAGAGATCTATTGTGTTCATGATGACGTATGACAAATAACTGTCACGCATGAACAGAATACACAGTATTTATAGCTGAGATCTTCATAGCGCAATGATGTACATATTTCAATACGTCATGAGATTTATACAGTTCGTCGGATGTTCTCAGACATAATCGTAGACGGTACTGAGACTTCTCGTAATCAGCCCGCATTTAATTTAGTAAACATCGTATGCTTTTACGCTTTTTTGAATAATTATCGTCCGAACCAATCCCAGAACAGTAGACCTAACGGTTACCTCTATCCAATACTGTTTCATTTACTAGCATTAGGATGAAGGGAGAGAGAGAGAGAGAGAGTGAGAGAGCGTGAGAGTGAGAGAGCGTGAGAGCGAGAGAGTGAGAGAGGGAGAGAAGGTTCTTTAATGCGTCCTCTAATAGGTGATAAGGAGAGAGCGAAAGAGCAAGAGAGTGAGAGAGGAGACATTGAGAGAGAGAGAAGGCTCTTTAATGCGTCCTCTCTAATAGATGATAAGGAGAGAGTGAGAAGGAGAGAGCGAGAGAGAGAGAGAGAGAGAGAGAGAGAGAGATAGCAAGGTAAGCATGACATTAAACGCCAGAGGGTTGGGATACAAGATGTCCGAACCAAGCAGAACGTATTCCAAGATACCCGTCACGAATGGACGTGTCTACGTGGTATTCATCATCATCATCAATCTATACACTGCGAGAAAAACTATTATTTGCTGACGATTTAAAAATATATCATCAAGTACGAGATATCAATGATTGCTTATATTTGCAGTCTAACATTAACTTTCTATGTGATTGGTGTAAAGCTAATCGCCTAAATTTAAACGTAAATAAATGTTCCATTGTTTCGTATGCAAAAATACACCAACCACTTTATTCATGATTATGTTGTAAATGGTGAAATATTCACCAACACAAACAGACATAACAATACCAAGTGAATTTTGTCACCACAATAGACATTACTAAAGAGCGGAAAAATGCAAGGCAAAAAGAAAACATATGCACATTTAAATGCAACGAAATTTGACAAAAAAATGCATGGGTTTCGACAAAAAAAAATGCAACAAATATGTATATAATATACTATTAACTAACTAGTAATAACTAAATATTATTAGTAAAAACTTATTTGTTATAAGAATAAGGAAATTTCAATAAATCAAATCATAAATTAAATTTTGTTTCTATTATTTATTTCATCAACATCAAGTTTATTTTATGTATACACCGATGTATACAGTTATGTTACATTGTTGCATTATTATTACATGGCATTACACGGAGTTTCGCATTTATTGATATAAAATATACAATAAACAATAATATTAAAGCCTTAAATTTTAGGTTTTAGGCATTTTAATTGAATCTACAAATAATTCTTATTTCATCAACATCATAAAATGCACATTGCATATTTTCCGCTCTTTACACATTACCCATGAGATATTACAGGAGAATAGCATAAACGATGAAAACATTTGTAAATTCATATTTTTCCCTATTTGGGTGTAAGCCTGTAAGGGAAATAAAGACATTATAATTATTGTTATTATTATTATTATCCGTAAATTGTTCCGTGATTTTCGTTTAAAATTTTAATGCCGAATTAATTATCTTAAATTATTATATGTAATTAAAGTATTAATGACGACGATAATTATTTTAAGAAATCGGTAAAATTTATTAATATAAAATGATAAACCTTGGCTCCCCCTATTAACAATCAGTAGAACGCCCGTAATCGGTAATACAGCTTTCTTCATGATGACGAACCAAATGCCGATAATACAGAATGTCGGTACAAAAATCACGTAAAACAACACTGGCGCCCTTTGTTTTCCCCTAGTAACACTAACTCCATTTAGCCATGTGACGAACCAAATGCCGATAATACAGAATGTCGGTACAAAAATCACGTAAAACGACACCGGCGCCATCTGCTTTCCCCTAGCAACGACGCTACCATTTAGCCGAGTGACGAACCAAATGCCGATAATACAGAATGTCGGTACAAAAACGACACTGGCGCCATCTGTTTTCCCCTAGCAACAGCGTTGCCATTTAGCCGAGTGACGAACCAAATGCCGGTAATACAGAATGTCGGTAATGCAGATTCCGTACTTAACGACGACTGCATCCCCGCAAAAATGTCTGGGCCAGGTGGACCAATACCTACTAACAACGAAAAGCTCTTGACAAAGGGGAAGTGATATAGAAACCGTTATAATTTTATTTTAAAAATTACTTCAAATTAATAATAACGAGATCAAAGGACATAATATACTACCAAAAACTAACTACAACAAAGAATAAATTTTAGAGAAAGGATAAAGGTTTCGGAAAAGAAAAGAGGATGCAGAAAACCTAATATTGCACAAAGTACTAAATAATGTAGCAAATTTACTGTAATACCCTTCGGAATTCTGACATGTTTGAAATGCAGATTAGGCAACGCTTACATTTCTCTAGAAACATTAATTGAGTTGAGATGAAACGAGAAACAATAAATGTTTCCAGTACTCTAAAGCGCCTTTTACTGCTGAATTGGTTAATACTGCAATGAGAGCACTAGGAAGTCCCACAAGAAACTCTCAAGAGATTTTATTTGGAACTCTGTAAGGGGTTAACATAAAGAACTTTAGAATAAATCAATTTAATCCAAGTTTTTTTTCTTTATTATAATTCCTTGTTCTCTTGTTGTGTATTGCTATTAACTTGCGCCAAAGAAAATGTACATTCGGTAGTAAAACTGAAGTTTCAGCTAGGAAAATGTCGGTAACGTGTCGGCATCAGCGGTTGAAGGAGGGCAGTTTTGGAGTTGGAAAATCCATAGTAGTAAATATCAGAGACGCTTTAGCTCGTTTATACTTGCAACTAAAGCAAGTTATACTTGGAAGGAACTTTATGTTCAGCAGTTTGGAGTCCAAGATATAAATTAACTAAGTTTAATTTTGTTTCTTCATTTTTGCTCGCTGAACTGTAAATTTTAATAAAAAGACAATATAGAAGTTCCTAATCGAGATTTAAATAAAACTTAATTATATTGGAAATAAAAAGAAGATATTTCAATTTTATCGGCATCAGGTATTTTTCTCCGTTGGCTCCAATAAAAGAAAATAAATGAGCGACAAATAATGTCTGCAAGACTTTATATAAGATCGTAACATTATTGTAACTGAAATTGTCGTTTCTATAAAACTGACCTTTTTTATCCTTTTATTGTTATTGCAGGTTTTTATTGGAAATATTTTTCTTTAATTACTGCAAGAAATTAAACCCACTGGAACGTTAAGCATCCCATTGGCTCAATATTACGGTACATTAATATAAAAATCAAAATAATCGTAACCTTTACAGCTTTTTGGCGATTCTGTCCGTTTGATTGTTTCACTTATTAAATTAGGTAGCGAACCTTTTTCCTAAATACAAACAATCGATACGCTTAAATTTCTTCTAATTAGGAATTTTTTAATTAAGTAAAACTGACGCGTATTCTCAAAATCCTGCTTTAATTTCAATTCTTATAGCGACATTGCATTGGATATTTTCAGATTACCGATTGTTAGAAAAGATAACAACTCTGCAAATATCTAAGAATGGTAAGTTATTTTCTCACAAGTAATAAACATCAATTTATCAACATCATCATCATCATCACAATCAACAACAGCATATAAATCATCAGATATTTTATTCCGTAGTTCGGCGGTATCGTCGCCATACACTAGAATCACGAAAGTGTAAGCCGACCATTATTCCAAATAGATGCTGTGTATTTGTAACCACCTCTGTTGCTTAGTTTTATTTTCAAATAGTTTAAATTGATTTTTTTTTACCTTTTTTTGTAGTTCGAAGGACCTTCTTTTTGCAATTATGGAGAAACTGGATTAAAGAAAATTAAAAGAGGTTGGTAATAGTTGATACATTGTTGTAAAATGTTGTTAATTAGACTGTAGCATTGAGATTGAAAGCAGTTTTAAATTAAGCAAAACGTGAGATTATAATGATGGCATAAGATCTGCAATAAATAAAATTAGACGTTGCAGTACGTTCGATTGTTGTTTTACAAATAGGACATGACGAGCTGTTTATGGTAAAAAACCTCACATGCAATTATTGAACTTTAATCGTTGACTAATTAAGGCAGGCCAAAAACATCATTACGGTTTAATTGTTGTTTGATTGTTTGAAGATTTGCAAGTAAATTATTAAAATTAAAAATCAATCTAAAATTTAGTAATATTTGATATTTACTTTTATGATGTTGCATTGTTTCTGGAAGTTTATTGCTTAATTACTAGTTTTAAGCAAATTAACTGTGGGGACTGCTTTTCTATTTTAGTTGTAGTATTCAGTTAAGTAATAACATTTTAAATAAAAAAAGGAACAGTATAAATCATCAATAAAGCAACAGAATTAAATGCGAATAGTAATGAATTTTATTAGTATCATCATTATTAAGCCCAAGTAGTGTCCGGGTCCAATTCCCTGATATATACCAGATTTAAAGATTATGCTGACCGAAGCATGGTTATAATTTATAATTCACTATGGTTACAAAATTGAGAAATTACATACGTTACGAGCACAAAAACTAATCGAAGACAGGTAACAGAAATAGTTTGTCGATTCCAGCTAGCTCGGCGTAATGTCGGACGTTTTTAGTTTGCTCGACCCATGCATATTGTCGTGATATGGGGTTTTTAAGCACAGACTAAGAGCACAAAAATGCATGCTTTTTAAATATTACACTAATAATTAGAATTAAAAATGTATATAAAGGAACTATTTGTCTATAACTTCAAAGTTATTCTTCTAATGGTTGCTGCTAATCCCTACAGGAGGTCGTTGTTCGACAGAGACTGCTTGCTATTTGTTTTGCTGGAGGTTGAATACTAACTGACTTGTTCACTGTGGGCAGCAGTTCTTTAAGTATCACTCGAGAACAAAGAAGGAATGTTTAATTAATTGTAAGTTTATACTAGATGGTTCAAATTTCAAGAACTAGAACTGCAACAAGAAAGACATTGCCGTTTGCGTGTCAGTAGCGACTCGGGCACTCAATTTAGATTCTGGGAAGCCAGTTGAAGAAACTACTTGCAGCTGCGCTTCAATTGGGTTAAGTACCAACTTGTAGTTATATGATAATTATGGAGATTCTTACAAACATTTTTAAAATAGGTAGTAGATTTTAGTAATATCAAGGAAAATTAAGGGGAAGAAAACTTCCACTTTGTTTTAGATACTGATTAATAACTTGATCTTATCGTTCATTTTAATCTAAATGTAGTTTTGTTTGTGACGCAAAAAAGCGAACATATCTAAGATAACTATACTAACTAACTAAGATAAAATACTAAATAGTTAATGGCTTTTTCACTAAATTCATTATATCATGCTTCTTGAAGCATAAAATTAAATTATATGAATAAAATCGAATCAATTAAATTCTTATTTCCAGTTTAAATTAAATAACGTACACGTAATTTTGTATTTTGTAAACTAAGGGCACCATTAATTCCGTTTTCATGGTTCTTCGAGCCAGCTGTAAGTAGGTATGTTATAAACAAATATTATTTATAACTATTCATTCTTGTGTCACTTATCATAATTATAGTTAAGAATAGTTTTTAGGCGTATATTTTAATGTTTTTATGAAAATCTGTTAGCTGGAATCAAACCTGGGACAGCAGCGACTTTGGATTATTAGCAACCCGCTCTGGTTAACTGAACTATGGAATCTTATCGCCGTTTTAAAAGCAGATGTACTAATTTAAATGATTTTTTAAAAGACTAAATTTATTTTTTTATTTTGAAACGTCACATCAGTGTTCTCAACCACCACAAAAATTTCAAAACTTTGGAATTGCAATTTTTTATTTAAAAGGCGCAAAATAGAAAAAATAATATAAAAAACTCGTTTGCAATAATGCAATAAATCTTGGCTTAAAGTCATTCTTTAATATACTATATAAATGCACAGAATAATACCTATATTCAACTTGAAGGTCAGCTCATGACTTTTTATTTTCAATTTAAATTAAGTAGAACATATTGCTATAACAATTCTGGGTTTTAAAGGGGCTACCACCCGGTTAATGATGATTGATTGAAATTGATAAATGCTAAATTGATTTAAATTGAGAGTACAAACAAATCATATACCAACAGACTTCGGTAAAAGCACAGTGATTTTATACTCAAAATATAAACCACCTACCTTTACTTCTTAAAAAAAATGCCCAGGCTAATTAACTGTTGTAAAGCTTTAACCTTTTCGCAAAACTGAGACTCACAAGGGGTCGCTTCAATAGGTCACTAAATAAATATAGATCTAGGAAACATAATTAAAGTACGATAAATCCACTTAATAATTAAATTTTATTTTAATAATTCCTTTCCATAATCACATAACTGTTTATAACTAGTGATTATTGTTTAAACAATAAATAGAGAGCCAAAGAAATCCCCTTTTTAATGATATATAATACTTGTATGGAGATAATAAATAAGGCCACTATAGAAAGTCGACCAAATCACATGTCCTACTCAGCTATTAAATAACTAAAATTAATTTAATTACATAAATTTGCCTAGTTACAACTTCCTATCTTGACATGATCCAACCTTACATCCTATTGAACATTATTCACTTATCTTTTTAGATATCTAAACTATGAAATAATAGCTAAATTACCTTATTTCAGATTATCATGTCAAAATGCAAAATTTTGCATTTTATCTTTATGATATCTTCTACAAAAAACAAACCCAAAACATTTATATTTATTTCAAGATTGTCAAGTAGTTCCTGACAACAACTCAATGAAACAAATTAGCTACAAGCTGTATAATCCAAAAAATAAGATTCTAACGATTTCACCAAGTCGTTAACTTGTAACATACTTTTTTCATGTTAAAACCGCAGGTAAGGTAGCAAATATTTACATACATCATCACTACCATGCACCTTGTCTGTTTTAGGTCAAAACTTGTTTTAATTTGGCCCCTAAATTTGCATAAATAAGTAATCGTAAGTGCGGTACGATGATACAGCGTCGTTAGCTGAACAATGAAAATTTACCAAGATTGTAAGAAAAATCAGCTTAAAATTTATCCTTTTTCTGCCTAGTGTGTCCTAGAGGGTATATATATTAAATTAAAACCTTTTCTTTGGCTTCATTAAAAAAACTTTTAAAAAAATATTTTTTCCTGCGGTTATGCAATCCTTCTAACATCTTTTTGAATGGGGGTAACAAATATCATGACAATATGTATAATTATTAAAGATATAATATAATAATATACGATACAA
The DNA here is from genome assembly GCA_929113105.1 of Agrypnus murinus. NCBI lineage: Eukaryota > Metazoa > Arthropoda > Insecta > Coleoptera > Elateridae > Agrypnus > Agrypnus murinus. The sequence continues at coordinate 182,395,603 of OV816026.1, read as the reverse complement.
TAATAATATAACTCTAATTTTTATTAGTTTTATTTATTTTCTTGTTATTGTGATAATCCACGCCTTTTCTCCTCCATAATAAAATTCATGAAATTTCATTTAAGTTAAAAAGTTAAATAATAATTGTCAATTAATCTTTTTTCGTCTTAATCAATAATTTTTTTTATAAAAGCATGAGGCTCTAAATTAAGTGTAAAATGTTATATATTTTTTGTTAACTGTATGCGAAACTCGATTGAGAAGAATTTTGTATAAACGAATGGAGTAACTAGCCACGTTGTTATACAGAATTGAAACAAAAAAATATTTTATACTTTTCAGTGAGTTTTTAATAAATAAAAAATATTTTACACGGTTTTTTATTTTTAGCTTTTATTCAAACATTCACAATTATTTAAAATTTATTTAATATCTGCCCAATTCAAGTCGTTCCTACAATTTCTGGCATTGAATAGAAAGAGAACATCAAATAAAAACCAAATTTGAAAGCCACTTTATACATCAAACAATGAAAATAAAAGATTAATGACGCCCACCCGCACTTACACCGAACATTAAATGACAGTGCTTATTGGAAACATGTCAGTGGCGTTTTTAAATTGGGTATCAAATTTCTACTAGTAGGATTTAGCAAAATCTTCTTGTTACCGCACATTTTATTGGCGTGTAAATTTAGATCCTGACAGATTTTCCAACCGTCTAGTAGTATAACAAAAAAAAAGAAACTTTTATAACAAAATATCCTGGATTCGTTTTCCATATAAACGTTATAAAAACAAGTCTCTCTGTATATATGTACTATATACCCACGCACTGCCATTCAATTTTAAAGCTTTTTGCATTGGACGTGTTAACATAACAAAGCTGATTCTAGCTTTTCATATATCACAAGCGGAAAATATTTGTTTAGAAGAAAATTCACTTCATATTACCGATGTTGAATTTTATTTTTTGTTTTAATCAAATTTACTGATTTATAATAGGTCACTATTAAAAAGTATAAACAAGCAGCCTTTGTTGGAAAATACAGAATTCAAGACGTAACTGTGTAAACGTTACCGTTATTTGATTATTGTTTCAGAGTTTACGGAACGTGTTTTGACCCCACGGATGTGTCTAGAATTCAAAAATTTCTATGTCGCTTTATATAGTAGATATTGTTGGAACGTTGATGGTACTCTTTTTTTAAGCAAATACATTTTTGAAAGCATTTCTCTGACAAATATTTGTCAAACACTTTCATTGTTTGGAAATTTCAAGCGAACACGTTGACGTTTTTACTTTCAAAATGTAATGCAAATATCAACAATGTAATGAAGGGTAGAAATAACACGTTTGAATTCAATTTGAAATACGCGAAATAATATCTTTTGCTTAATAAACTATTACAGTTATTTCGTAATTTTAAAAGGCGATTGTCCAAAAATTAGGTACTTAAGAAAAAGTAGCAATAAGAAGGAGAAAAAGATTAGAAAAAAAGAATATAACAAGACGAATAATTTAAATTTGAATAAATTTAATGTTTTATAATGCTAAATTGTTAATTGTAGCATTCCGAAACACAGAAAGTGGAGACTAAGGAAACAATAAAGTACATAAATATAAGCAGTTCTTTTAACTAAAGGAAAATACAGAGTAAGTGATTTTATTAAATTTTACACATTGTGAAGCTAAAAGATAAAATAAAAGAAATGTTAGTATAATGAAATGAGAAGTATAAGAAAATATAAACAGTCTTATTCAAATTAGAGTAAGAAATAATAAATGCGTTAAGAATTATTTGAATAAGAACCTCGAAGTGCATAAATGTATTTAACAAATTATTATTATTAAATGATTTAATAGTTGACTGACAGTGAAGTACTTACAAAAAATTACTAATTAAATGATCATTTAAAATAAAAAATATATATATACTTCAAATAGAAAGTATGTAATAATAAAAATTTGAATTCTCAAATATGAGTTACTCGATCGGCAAAGATGACTTGTTATGACTAGTTAAATATTCTTAAATGACTGTGGTACTAACTAGTCACCTTCAGGTAAGCAGGAACCGTTTATTCAACATTTTAGTGTTCCAATTTCCGGGCTACAAAGTACGATTAATAAGTTAAGGCACAAAATTGAATTTGATTTATTTCAGTAACAGTTTACCAGAAAGAAAACATAGTAAACGACATACACAAACAGCACTATTTTACATTCATCTTTATTGAACGTCCCGTTCTTACTTATATTACAAAACTTTGAAGGCGCTTCAGATACATCTCATTTGATTGTCCCCTTTCAAGAGGTTGCTGGTTTGTTCCTTAACTTATTTGTCAACCGTTATATACAAATATTGCAAAAGTCTTCAGGAACACGTAAAGGTATTCTCTAAAATCCCTTTCTGCGGTTCAAGATGTTCTTTGAAAAGATTTTTTGCCATAATATGCAACATGTTAAAATTCTCGATTAAATTTTAATATAATATTAATGCATTTATTGTAAATAATCTCAGTACGACCCTGTATACTTCAATACATTTTCGTTGGTTTAAACTTGCAGACTTTATTTTAAATCAAATGTTGTTTTTTGTTAATATCAAAGGTCATCCAAAGCGTTCCCTTACAGATGAAATTGTTTTTAGAATAAGTACAGAAATAAAATTGCCTTTTTAACAAAGGAATTTGTCTAAAATGGCAGTTAAATTAAATTCATATTTGCTTCTATGTGGTATTTTAGTGTTTGTTAAACTGAATTTTTCGAAAAATAAAGATAAGGATATGTCTAGTCGGTTTTTTGTAGACCTCCGGTGAGAAGTAATTGTTTCGTCTTAATAAATAAGATCCAGAATACTCTAGAAAGAATTTATATGATTGGTTTAAAATGTGTCAGTCTCGTTTTTGATAGGGTGGTTAATTTCCCTCCCTTAAAAATATTAGCGCAAACATAGTTTTGCATCAAATTTTCAGTCGGTCTAATATTACGGACAGTAAGTCTGGTAGAAACTATACCGAGCAAGGTGACGAAAATCACGCAGCGGGCTTCGGCCCACGGTACGGACGGCTAGCTACAAGTTCGTCGAGTCGGACACATATAGGAGGGTGCTAGTGAATTTGTCAAATACCGCGGGATTTTTATTATTATATGCTAATAGTTTATAATACTGAGGTGGTTTTTCGAGTTAATAAATTCCAAGTAAACCAAAGACTTTATAGTACAGTACTGAAATTTAAAAGTTTAAAAGGAAAGCTTAATGCTGTGTTTTAGTAACAAACAAAATCATACCGGTGCGCTATAGTTTAAAATTTATGAAGTAAATTCAATAGTTATTTGAACCTTAAAGATAAATTGGGCAGTATTCTCATACCACTATTAAAGGTGTATTTAACTAAAGTTATGATTAAGATAAACAAGAAAAGAGATAGCTTTATCTAATTCTAATAGGTGGGAAAAGGTTAGAACTGGTTGCCATGGTAATTAAACACGCTATTAGCTTAATAGTGGGATGTGAATACGGCCCAAAGAAATTACAGTCTCTGTTCCGATTTGCCGCGCTAATATTGGAAATTGCATAAATTTGCGCCGGATTAAAAATATTATTGAAAGTGAAATTATATGGGTTCATTCCCTTATTAAGGAAATGCTAGTGCAAACGCAAATAAGAAATAACAACATATAAACTTCAGTTCAACAACCTTGTTATAATCTTTCAATAAATATCTCAAAGACTTTCTCACAAAACGAATGTGTGTGTACAAATTAAAGAAGACACTTCCATACAGCTGTTTCAAGCTTATTAGCTATCATCAGTCGAAGATAGTCTTCTCCAATTTGCACACACCATCCAGGGCTTTATAACCCAAATATACATTAATACCAAAAGGTAATAATGCTGACATATGTGAGAACACTCGTACAAAGCGACAAAGAAATGGTTCTCACAGTATCTATCCTGGCCTGACCGTCAACCAAGTATATCATAATAAACTATAAAATATAATTAAATATATTTATAGTAATATGGAACACAAAGTGAGAATAAAGTGTAATCTTTCAATAAACAAATATCTCAAAGACTTTCTCACAAAACGAATGTGTGTGCGAGTGTTCTCACAGATGTCAGCATTATTACCTTTTGGTATTAATGTATATTTGGGTTTTATATAAAGCCCTGGATGGTGTGTGCAAATTGGAGAAGACTATCTTCGATTGATGATAGCTAATAAGCTTGAAACAGCTGTATCGAAGTGTCTTCTTTAATTTGTACACACACACATTCGTTTTGTGAGAAAGTCTTTGTAATATTTATTTATTGAAAGATTACACTTTATTCTCACTTTGTGTTCCATATTACTATAAGTATATTTAATTATATTTTATAGTTTATTATGATAACCTTGTTATAACTTCAGCATCGACAACAATAGTTTACAGTTCTTCTTCTATAATTTGTCAGGTACTTTGTACCTAATGTTAAGTGAATTTAAGGGTGAATATTAGTGAAATGTTAAAGGATTGTAAAATTCTACTGTTCTATTAAGGATTAATGGATAACTTGTATGTTAGAAGTAAGCTTTGTGTTTAAAACGTTATTTGTACCATTCCTATGAATACTTTTGTAATTTATGCAAACATTTTTTTATTAGAACACTATTATGATATTCTTATCATTGTCTTTTAGACAAATAATTATTTTATCTACGAATAAATTAGTATTTAAATTATCTCTTATTGGATAATATTAGACCGATCATTAATTGAAATTATTTAATTATCTAACCTGCTTTAACGTCAATTTAACTAATGGTGATTAGCTCTTTTTATTAATTTTAATCAATATAATCTGGATATTTTTTATGCGAGGATTCAAACCAGGATTGTAATGACTTCGAATAAATAGCGCCCATATTCCTTCTTATTTCAACAAACCTTATTTTTCTTTACAATCTATAAGCTATAAAATTCAGTATCTACGCCTGGGAAATAATTTGTCATTGAGAGATCTTAAGCTGGTGCATTAAAGTATCGTATACAGCAAGTATCGTGTTTAGTGTGAAGTAAGCAATTACAGTAAGTATTCAGTATTTTGAATTTTATTGATGTTATAGTGACGTCTATCGTTCGACGTTTGTTTTGTATTCAGAGGAATTGTTTACGTTTCAAATATTATACAAATTTGAAAATACTGTAATTGTCAAACAGTTTATAAATAAGTGGACTTTATTATAATTTCGTCTATGTCTGGATCGTATTTTGGATTAATATAGATATTTTGTAAAGGAATGACAAACAATAGTTTGCTTCTTTTAATAGAACATCATAGTTCCATGTTGTATGATTCCTCTTCTGATGCAGATTGATGTCTCGTAATTGTAGATAAGAAATGACCAAGCCTAATCATGTCTTACATCCGGTGATGAACCGTCAAAGGGTTCGGACATTTTTGCTTTTTAAAGTTTTTTTCCCTTGTGTTCTAAACACAACATGACAACTTGATCACCACTTTCACTTCCGTGGCAGAGACGGAAAAGTGACATAGAATATTTCCAATTAATTATTTACGGTCAGCATAATAATTATAACAGTCAATGTTACACACTTGTAGTATGTAATTCTAAAGTATGCATTTTACAATCCTGCTACTAAAAATAGATAAGCCACAGCTGCTATGAACAATTGCATTTCGACATGGCTACTGCCCACAATATTTCCGGCGTATGGCTTGCTAGAAATGGACCTATCTTTGACAGATGTGGCCTTCACATTATAACCTACAGAAACACAAAGGCTATTTTTATATAAATAAATACTTAACCTACGAAAATGTAGTTGTGCTGGAAGTATCAGCTTGATCCAAATAACACTGCTTTAGTAGTTTGCCGGCTAACCCCCAATAAGTCGGAGAGAAGCTTACTAAAGCTTCAAGCTTATCACACAAACGAAGAAATAGATCTTCTACTAAAATATGGGCAACTTCCACAATTTTGGTCGTACCGTACATATATACTTACAAATGACGAGCTGAAAAGCAATATTAAATCCATACAAATAAATAAATAATAAATAAATAAAACACACGTAGTGAAATGTAAACTTTCTAAGTAGGGCTTTATTTTAATTGTAACTATTGTGCAGATTTTAAATGTTAAATTTAAATGCAATTTTAATGTTCAATAAAAAAAACGGTGAATGGTGATTTGTTTCAGTTGGTTGTACTTAAAACTACCCTATAACAATTCCACTACTCGAGATCTCGTGTTGTTTTTAAAATTAACATGCATGAATAAATTGTTGTTCTTAAAATTAACATGCATGAAGAAATTGTAAACACATTAAATAAATATATATATATTTACATAAATAAAATGACACAGAATACATACAAACTTTCACAAACATCCCACCATTTGAAGACTCACGGCTGTTTTAATTAAAGCCTTGCTTAGGAGTTTTTGCTTCACCCTTCGATATATGTTGTTTTGTTCTGACCCGGTACATGTATTGATGTAGGTACGGACCTAAAGGGGAAGGACCTTCTAAAGAGCCCACGATCAGAGAGGCAGGAACAAGAATAAACGAACAACGAGCAACAAAACCCAAACGACAAAAAAGACCTACAAAGAAATCACCCTGTATATTGTATTAATTTTAAATATTTGAAGATTTTTACCTTTCTATAAACTGAAAGGTCTTTTACAATACAATTCCCTCAAGGTGACGGCTAGGGAAATAATATTACCTAAAATAAAAAGACATTTGTAAGATCTTAGCGCAAAGAGATTTTAACGAAAAGAGTTTACCTAAAAATGGTTAGCACCAGAACTTAATCCGTCAATTTGACGATTGATCGCATATAACTAATCAAGCGATCATTCTGTTGAATGCGAGATTTATTCCTCTAAAGCGAATTAATATTTAAAACCAATTTCCTAATATATCTCGCACATTCAACTACCAGTACCAAAACCAGCCATTTTGTTCTATTAACGGCACTCTCGGAGAGCGCTTAACCGCGCAGGTATGACTTTGCGATAAACCAAGGAAAGGGAAAACCAGTGACAACCAAACTACGAGAAGCTTGGTTTTAAACAGTGACCATCAAACAAACAATGGGTTGTGAATTTCAACGTTATAACATGTGTAAGCTATATTGCAGTAACCCTAAGACACGCTTCTCCAAGTTATACTTAAAAGAGGCTGCTTCCATGCGAATTTAGTTCCCTTCGGAAGCTCAATCGACAACTATCTCAGAGTGCGTCTCGACGAGTCACTTTAATTTTGTATTTTGCTTGTACATAGAGATGTTTCACCTCTTCATGGATCGCATGACGAATTACTATGCCCCCTATAATTTTTACATTATATAGTTAATTACTTTATTGTATTGTTAATTGGACTTTTTATTTACTTACTACCCTTAGCTACGTTCTCTGTCAAGTTATAATACATCAATCTCTCTATGAAAATATTTTTATAATGATAAAATTACGAAAAACCAACAATAAGTAATGAGTTACTTTATATAGACAAGGTTTGTTAAACTTCTATAAATTTTATTTAAAAATATTATTTTATTTTAGTTGAAATAAACATCAATGCAACTATATTTATTATATACAATATTTCTTTATTTTTCAACATTTATTTGCAATGCTTTACAATGAAATCGTGTGTAAACTTAAAAAATCCCACACAATTTTTTGCTTGTTTGCAACTATTTTGCTTCTTGAAGTTAGATATCCATATTATTAATTACTAGAGCTTTTTCTTTTTTAATTTAAAAAATTCCATTTAAAATACTTTTCATGAGTTATAATGCTATTAACGAAAACCGATACTAATTACTAAAATAGATTAAAAACGATAAGATAGAAGCGAAAGTAAAATACGAACCTATCGATTTTTCATCAATTTTCCCGAAAATAAATTTTTAATAGGATTTAGGTTAAATTTAACCTGATTATCAAAAATATTTTATTAAAGTTGTTATCGGGGGTTGAAACTTCGATTACTTCCATTATGAACTCGAGCAAAACTTTTTGAACAAGCTCATCTTTTAAACTTTATCGTAAAATGTGTGGTAGAGACAGTACAGAAACCTTTATAACTTTGAAGTTTTAAAAGTATTATTATATTATTTTTCGTGGAAACAGAAAGATAAGCATGTAAATGACGGTTCGAACTCGCATAGTTTCCTTCCTCGACATTTACATAAGAATCAAAAGTTGATAGTGTTTTTATATTTTTTTCCCCAAACATTTTTATACCTTTAAGGGATATTCTTTTGAAAGAAGTTGCCTTTATCAGTTTTCTATATAAAAATGATAAAAGCATTAAGTAGTGCCGTGGTAAATAACTTTTAGATATAAACACGAAATCTTGTTAGGGAAAGTTCTGAAATTTAATTAATTTGATCGATATTTGCACTTTAGTACAACCAATTAATTAATGTAATGGAAGAACACTGTTTAATATAACTACAACAAACTATCGAAAACATGCATTGTAATTAGCAGTGCAACGTATCAGCTTGATGTTGGGTTTACATTAATGTATTAGATATAACCAGAAACATACACATAAAGTGGAATAATACACATTATGCTAGTGGAATAAACAAAGCAAACAGCATTTGTATTGATATTCAAGGTAAATATTATTTTAAGTAATTCTAAAGCAATATAGTGCAGTTTTATTATTTGAAAATTAAGTAAAGATTTATACAAGTAAGAGACTCGATATAAGTACGTATAGGATCACCAAAAACTTCAAAAAAATAAAGTCGTATTACAGTCGATATCCACTGTATTCTTCACACTTATTTTGGAAACTATCAAGGTTATCAAAAATGTTTCAAACAAAAAATCCATAACATTGTCTACCGTTTTTGTTTTGTAGTGTCTTGATATAAGTTGACATAAGTTGTGAAGTCAGTGGGCGCTCGGTAAACAGTCCAACTCTTATTCAGGCAGCCTCACTACATTTCGCTGTGCTGTCAGATTGGCACGTTAAGTAGTCGGTCTCGGCAACCACATAAACATCTTTCTGTGGTTGACGTTAAAAATAACACCGCCCAATACCACGCACAAGTATGTATTTACTTAAGTCAGAATTTTAAGTTTTTGCTGTTGAAAATAATATCATGCGTACCCGTCTTTATATGTCCAAAAATATATTACCATAAATAAGAGCTCCAGTATAAAAGAAAAAGAAAACCAAAATAGAAGACTACTTTTTTCTTTTACTAGTTATTAGTGTTATTACTCAATTAAATGATTTGTAACGGTACTGTAAAAGTAGATCTAGAAAATATGGAGAGGATATAATAACAGCACAAAATTCAAAATTAAATCACAAAAACTTAATATAAAAAGAAGGTAATAAATCTGGCAGTGGAAGGTAAAGCAAATTCGAAACAAACTAGTGAATTTGAAATCAAAAATAGAAAGAAATCTCTATAGCAATGAAAAGTATATTATAGTAAATATATGTTGTAAATGCACCAAATTTAACCACAGATACGAAAACTGTAAAAGAGGAACTCATTTACCCAACTTGTGAAGAAAATCAGAGACTAAGTGTAAACTAACTGTAAAGTGTATATCTTACTGTAAATGTGATAAATTGGAAATTATACATAATTACCGGTAAATGTAATAAACCGGGAAATGTGATTAATCGTCCAGTTTCAAAAAGTAAAACGTCAAATTAACAGTAATCTAAACTCAAATGTGGCTTTAGCATCAATAATCAACGCTGCTCAATTAATAATTAATTATTAGTTAGGTTGCTGTTAGTTTGAAGTTTTATGTTATGAGACTGGGTGATCATTAATCACATTAACCGATTTATTAAATTTACCGTATAATTTCCAATTTATTAAATTTACGGTAACATATACAAAAGAAATAATTATTTCCAATGGTCCAACTAACAAAAATCAAATAAGACTACCAAACAATTCCACAAGATATAACAAGTCGATAAACGAAGACAAGGAAGTAGAAGAGGCAGTTATTAAAATAATGCTGATACATTTAAAACATTCCATGGCAGCAACTCAAAATTACAGATAGAAGAGTTAAAGCTGCCCTGCTGTGTGTAGTTGTGTAGTGTAGTTGGAAGTACTCGGAAACTGTACCACTCTTTTAGACTTATTTTTATAAATTAAATCCAGAAAATACAAAAAGGAACTTCCTATATAAGTATATAAGGATATAAATAAAACATTATTATTCCTTGTCGGAGTTTTCAGTTGTCGTTTCCTAGAAAGTTATGTTATAATAAAACTCTCCAGTTTTAACTTTAATTCATCCGTGCATTCATCATTATTGTAGAAGATCTTTAATATAAATAAATAAATTTCGTTTTCCAACTGCTTTTACATAGAAAATATAGGTTAAGTTACTTTAACAACGAAATGTGAATGAAAATATAAATTAAAAATTATTATTTCTACTCTATTAAATATAAAAAATATCTAATAAAGTAAATGCTAATTATTTATTTTTTTGGATATGGATTTGCATTTATAAAAAATTTCTGGCAAATTTTATCCGTCACTTGGATATCTTTTAGTCGTGGCCAGATTATACACAGCAGTTGTGCTTGCTCAGAGCGTCACTGAATTAAGTGGCGAACAATGTAACTCCTGCAGTTGTATCGTTTTTCCATTCAGTGTAGATTGATAGCGTCTATATCAGGCGTTTCAACAATTGGATTTATAATGTTCTTATACTCAACAGACAAATTCACACTTAAAGGTCTTTTTCGCTATCTCAATTTAAAAGGTCATATTTTGGAGTTGTACTATTTTTCCACTCACTCAATAATTAGTTTGTATTAATTACAAAATTAAATTGTATTAATTATTAAAGCTTATGAAAAAGGGAATTATTCGAATGTTAATATGTCCAATCGTAAGGCAAACTTCAAATATAATTTTATTAACAGTAAAATAATTTGCAAAATTTAAATAATTTAGCTTAATCTTTGTAATACACATTATAGAACTAAAATAATTTTGATTTTTTTTTTCAGTTTTCGAAACATTTTCGCGCTTTAGTACTAAATTTTGCTACTGTCGTATCACCTTAGTTGGTAATCATAAAAAGGAAGATTCCAAAACTAATCGTTTGATGGGGCTTTTTATGGAGTATAATTGTTTTCTGCTTCAATATTAAATAGTCCTGATTTAACGCAAATAAATTAAAATTTAAGCAGATGCTAGTGACTATTAGTAAAGAAAGCTATTAATTATATTTCAGAGAGATAGTGGTGGATAAAATTATAGTTTTTCTATGTACAGCAAAAATTAATTATTACATTAAAATAATAAATTTTACCTTACATCAATTAAGTACATAAACAATTTATGAAGCCGACTAGATTATTGCGCTAAAATATGTAACGTGCAGAAAATTCGAAAATTCAATTTATAAGTTTGGATATGCATTTAATAAAAAAAATTCTATTACGGCCCTGTGTATAGTGAGATATTTTGTTTAGGTTAAAATAAGTTGAAATTTAATTCTCACGTTCCATATGCGTCCTTGTAGAATATAGTTACGAACAGCTGCATTTAAAATTTTTTTTGCAGATGAAATCTCTTGATAGCTCTGCCTAGTAATATCGAGCTGATTTTGGTCGAAAAGCAGGTACATACTTCATATAAAAAACAATTCATGGGACTACAGCAACTGAAATAGTGATATATTCTTTTGTATTCGAAGTTACGAATAAAAATGTTTAGTAATCAACAAAATAATAAAATCAGTTTTATGTTTTTAGCAGTCGAATTTTATAGATTGGCACTGCCTGTAGAGCTGACAAGTCTTTCTAAAATGTTTAATATAATTTTAGTGCTTTGGAAGTTCAAAAAATCTCTTCCTTTTTAGTTTGAAAATATCATATAGTTTCGACCATTCCAAGGGGATTCGGGTAAATTCGTTTTTGAAGCACTTTCGTCGGCCTTTTGTGCTTGTGTGGTCTTACCGTTATAGACAAATAATCGTACCGACAAGGAAGTGATTTGTATTTTAGTGCCTTTTATTGAAAATAGAATCTAGTGTAAGGTTTCCTCATTTAAAAACTGTGTTGGTTTAACGAATCAGTTTAACGCCATGCAACAGTGAATTTATGTAAATCGACTCGTGCAAATTAATACTTAATTGACGCATTTTTTTCTCTACAAGATGTTGCCTTAAAAGAAAATTCAAGCAACATTCAAGCTAGTTTTATTGCCGTTATTGTTATTATTATAAACGATTTTATTTCAATAATGGAATTTGTTGCTAAAGTTAAAAATTGTAATTTGTCGTAAAAATGATGATGATGATCAGTTCAAAATTCCAATGTGATTTCCTGCAACTTTAAGTTCAGCTTCAATCAGTTAGTTTGTGTGTGAAGTTTTGTGTTATGACCATTGTTCTGTAGTGTATTGGCTTGAACCATAGTTTTGGGATAGTTTTAGTGAAAATTACAAATTGTACAGGATAACTGTTTATTGTATTACGATCATGTATCTTTAGGTATGTTTAATAATTGTTTAACTAAGATTGTCTTTAGTATTTGATAAATTTCAAAATGTTTTAAGATTAAATATAGGTTCATTGTGTAAATTTTATTTTGTGGAGATCCTAAAATTTAAGTTTTTTTACATAGTTAGAAATGTTCGATGAATGTAAGAAATAAACATTTTTATGTAATCCATGCTCGTTTTTTATGTTTTTAATATACAGGCTTCAACCTTAATTATCGCTTATATAGTTCCACTCAACAAACTGCTGCTGTTTATCTTACTAAAAAATCTTTTGAATATTAAAATATTTGGTCAGATCAACTCAAAGTAAATTTATAAAGAAGATGATTGTCCAAACTGTAGACTTCCCTCCTTTATTCAAATGATGTAACATCTATTCCATTTGGTGGCGCCCTCTATTTTTGATTTGTTCCTGAATTTATTATCTAATCAGAAGCTTTTGTGATTAACATCAACGACGCCTGAATATAATTTGACTTAATAAGATGCCTCGTTCTGAGCTTTAAGGTATTATGTATTGATGGTGTTGTTTGAATTTATTGATTAATTTGAATGATTTGTTTTTCGAGTAAAGATTATGCCACAAATACAAAATTGCGTGTAGCATGACAGTCAAATTACGTATTAAAAGAATTATTTAATATAGTTCAAGACATGATCCACTGAAGACAGCACCGCAGACATACGTGTCTTGTTAGTCGTATTAGTCAAGCTGAGAAAACGATATCCAATAGTATTTACCTACAAGGCCCAAATAGGGATTAAGTAGCTATTCTAACCATATTTTTCCTTACAACTTTGATCAGAAGTTTTAGGTGAAAAAGTAGAGTATTTTCATTAGATAAGGTGAGTAAGTTGTAGTTAAAAAACCTCTTTTTTGCAGATCTTCCTTCATGTCATTGAACTTGAACTTCAAGAGGTAATATTAGCTAGTAGCTGGTCACTCAATTATCTCTAGTTACTAAAACTTCTTGAAGTTAAATAAAATATAATCTCCAGAAGTTTGATCAAAACTAATAGAAAAGAAACGTGAAGTACATTATGGTACAATTCGCTTTTACTTTATTTACAAAATAAAATAGGACAAGATTTTTATTTTACGGTAAAATAAACTAACTAAGTTAGTTATCTATTAAAACCTAGACAGGTAGGCTACTATTAAAAAAAACAAATTCTTTAGTTCTACATAAAATACAATTTTATGGATTTTACCGAAATGCACGGAAATGGTTTATCTTCGAGACCCGATTAGGGTTGCAGCTAAAACTAATCATAGCTAGGTTATATACCCAAAATCCTTAAATGAGTGCTGATTTCATTCATTTTTTAATTATTTTGATTTTATAAATTCAAATAAAGATCTACTCGTATGATGATATATAACAGTAAAAATTAATCTAATTTTTTTTAAATGAACAGTTTTAGTTGCTACTGAATTTTTTTTAAATCAAATAATGAATCGTTTACAAAAAAAGCAAGGATTTAAAAAATCTGAAACTTATCTTTTGAAAGCTTTAAATCCTAATTAATTTATTTTGAATGGTGAGTTTCTGAATCTTATAAACCTATGATTTTTTAGATCTATTTATCTTATAAACTAATAGGTACAAATGAGTTTCCAGTTTAAGATTCTGTTTATTAATTTATTTTTTTTCAGTGTATCGTTACTAATAAAAAAACGTGTTGTTAGATATTCTTGAATTAAAATATCGAAAAGCTTCCTATAAAGGTGAGTTAAAAATTGCACATTCCGAAACATAAAGGAATCAATTGGTTAATATTTCTTTTTAGAAAGGATAATGTTTTATTGAAATTCTGTATATAGTTATTTCTATAAAACTAAAATTATAATTTTGAATATTCGTAGGTCGGCAGCATGGCAGGGTAGGAGTTAAGTCGAGTTTGCCCCGCAAAGTAGTTAGATGGGTAAACTGCGAGCGCAGTATACCAGTATAGATGGCTCCGATGCCTCGTCTCACACCCACATATCCACTCTGTGGCTTCGTGTGCCCGGCATCTTGACACCGAAACGTATAAGAGGTTAAAGATTATGTATATTCGTAAGAGCTTACGGCATGGGTCAAGATATTTTATTATGCTATATTCACATTTCCGATTCTATAGTCACTCTAATAATCATAGACATAATATAAGGTACTACCCCCACCGATTGCTGGTTTCAGATGTTCTTTGTGGTGCTGAATAACATTCCTAAGTTGTTTTAAAAACATTTATTAGTAAAGTGGGATGCGTGAGTGCAACAACCAAACCAATTTTATTAATTTTTAGGTTTAATATATTATTTAAGAATTTATTTAAAATTTAAGTTATAAATACTGTATAGAAAATATAGTAAGTACTGCGCGTTTATTCTTATAATCTTTTATTTATAATTTAATGGCATGTGTCCTTTAATTCTTTTCACGGGAGTATTCATCTTTTAAGAAAAATATTATTTGTTTTATGTCCGTGAGGGTAGCACATTTCTTACGATTAGTAGATCCATAAACGCTGGGACCCAGTACAGGGACCCCGTTGTTTTTGTGGCAGCATAGCTGGTGGATGGAGTGTGCTACTGATTTCTCGCTGAACTGCGTGTTTCAGCCTATTTTGTTGTCTGTGTATGGCAAAATACACTTTGGTTATACGGGCTACCACCCTGACTCTCTTGGGCCAGCTAACGTAATGAATATTTGATTATTATATACCTTCATTTTCTTTGTTTGAAATGTGTTAGCAATTGATGAATACTCTCGATCACAATTTACATGACGCGTCGTAGAACTATTAACCATTTTCTGCGTATTTTTCTTACAATATAATTTAGATGTTAACATTTATTTAAAGCAATTGGTTTTTTTTATGTTTTTGAGTCTCCTCTTACATAAATAACACGCAATCTCGTAACAATTAGAAAATGTCTATTACGCCACTATTTAATAAATTTATTTATTTTTGAGCGTGGAATCGTACCTCATGGCACCGATTACTTTGATCATATGATTGACCCAACTAAAACTTAGCCCCAGTAGGGATCTATATCGTGCCAAACATTGCATTGACACGGGCCCTACAGTTTTGCTTCTTAACCGAAAATGAGACATGTTTTAAATTTGTTAATGTTAAATAAATTGTTCTATTGCTTTTTAATTTCATATTGTACCTAATGCTATTTATTAACAATGTTTTACACCTCGTTTTATTGTGTTTGTGTTTTATTTATAGTGTAGTATTGACATAGTTTACATTTTGCTGTTTCAATTGTCTGCCTACTTTGATAAATAGGTTCTTGCCGTTGTAGTGACGCTTTAACCATGCAAATACACGGTTTCTCATTTTGTTTAATTTCAACGTGACGATTGCTCTATATTAATTTAAGTATATCTATTTTTTAATAATTTCTGTATTCAATCTATACAAAAAGCGACTTTTTAATTTACATTGATTAAAAAACTAATTAGTGATGGTATGTTTAGTAAAATAAAGTGCATTTCTTTCTTTGGCAATTGTTATTGTTTTTCTAAAAAGGAATGTTTAAACAAAGCTAAATTACAAAGAAACCTTTAAGTTTAGGAAGATGTAAAGGTACGAGCTATAATAAATATAATTAGAAAGTGAATTTTGATATATAACCTGTTTTGGTAACTCGAAAAAGGTAATAGCATTCAATTCTCACTTACTAATATTTTTTGGAATCGAATTAAAATCAGCTCTAGAGTCAATAAAACGTGAAGCACTTTTTCAGCGTTTTTTTATATATTACTAGAAACAAAAATCGAATCAGTTCAAGTATGGATGCACTCGTGCGAGAAATTGAATTTAGGTCATCAACTGGATGTTATTGCATTACGGGTTTCTGTAACCCTTCTCTCGTGTATCGATATTTCTCATAACAAACAATAGGATTTGTAGTTTATGTTCTGTATTTTTTTCCTCTAATTTTGTCATGATCTATTGGTATGTATAATGGGAATTGTTCAATTAAAATCAGAAACATTTTAGACGCTGTGTGCCATTAGTTTCTATGTTAGTTGAGTTTATTGCGCTGGAAATCCGGAGCAAGCATAGATAACGTTCACAATAGATTAACTATTATTACCTAAAACTCATAGACAGAGATTATAAAGCGCTTAGTTTCATCTATGTTAGTTACACAGATATTTCCAATCGAGTGAAGAGCGAGGTTTAGTAGAAAAAAAGGGAGTGGGTTTTACTATAGCTAGCTGCTATAATTTAGAAGCTTGTCATGTAATGTGTATATAGTACAAAAGGAGAACCGAATCTATTAGAATATGAAAGGATGTCGAAAAAGAGATACGATATAGGGAAAAAAGCGAAAACTTTTATTCCGTTTTCTATTGCTATTCCCAAATTAACAATTTAGAAGCTTCACATGCTGGATAAAATAAAGTTGTTCGAATTGAAACAAAACAAATTTGAGAACTGGAACGCATTTCAATGAACCCAAACTACAAAACAAAGCTTGGAATATCTGCACATGTTCGAAATACATGCAAACTGACACTATTTAATCGAACGAAAAGTTAAGGGTGCTTTCGGACTTTTCTTGTTTGTGCTCTTTGCATTTACAATTTAATCGTTTGATGTATAGCTTATTTAACTTTTATAAAAAAGCTGTTTGCAGAACTTCAAATGTAACAAACATTTTCTTGAAACTGACTGCGAGCTAAACGTCGTGCAGTATTTAATTATTCTAGCATTTTCAAATTGTTTGAAATATAATTTACAAAATGATATGTTTAGGCTATAATTAATTTATTCGTGCATTGCTTGTACTATGGTACTTATAACTTTCTCCACTAAAAAAAGAATTTCAAATCTAAAATTATTTTTGTTGCTTCTATCATTCTTTATCTTACTCCAAGATTATAAGTCATATATATTGCATTGCTTTTCTTAATTGCGGAAGGGCTTCTTACAACCTTTGTACGCTTACTAATCTACGGTTTGAAATTTCAAATTAACCTGAAATTAAACTTTATAAAGTAGTTTATTGTTTATTAATTATTTATTAAAATATTAGCTGACATTTCTCTAGTGTGTTGAAGATTGCTCCTTTTATTTATAAGAAGTTTCTCCCTGGTACGTATTGCTCTATATACCTACAACTTAAATAGCTTAATATTGGGATTTTGTACTGTGAGTAGTTTAGGTTTCCTAATAATTATATATCCAACCAGTATTCGAAGTGAAGAAATTTAAGATGTGTCACGTACTTTTACGTACGTTTTAAATTTTTGCAATACTTCTTAGTAGTTTTATTAGATGCATGTAAACATATCCTCCAGGTAAGGGAAATCGTATATTGTCGATTAATGTTTTGACTATAAAGGATTGTTCTATTTTAGTTCATGAGTGTCTGATAGTTAAAAACACAACATAAAAGCAGACGGGGAAAAGCTCACTTTGATGAGGTAAATATTTAGATTTCGATTAAATAATTTTTTAATACAAAAATGTACTTTATGTTAGTATTTCCTTTATGGTGGAATTTTTTTATAGTATTCTTTTTTTAGGATTGTTTTTCTTAATATGATTTGCTCAATGTGTTTTTAAACGTTAGTATATAATAATATTATTATTATTATAACTTACATAGTTATATACATTATTTATATTGTCAGGAGAAAAAATCAAACAAATGATCCATTTAAAAAAAACCTTTGCCCTGGGCTGTAGTGTTTTGCTTTAAAAGTTGAAATCAAATTTAAAAGGCTGTGATTGTAATTTTTGTAAGGGATCTTTTTAGATGTGTTTTAATTTTATTAGCTTTAGATGTGCCTTATGTGTCAACATAGTTACACACAATATCATACACCAAGATCTTGGGGGTACACGTGTTAAATGTTTAAACTCTTTAGTTACGGTCAATTAATTAATTATTAATTACCGTTAGCTGCTTGCTTAACAATTAAGGTAAACTGTTATAACCTACAGAAACACAAAGGCTATTTTTATATAAATAAATACCTAACCTACCAAAATATAGCTGTGCTGGAAGTATTAGCTTGATGCAAATAACACTGCTTTAGTTTTTGCCGGCTAACCCCCAATAAGTCGGAGAGGGGCGGGGTAATACAAGATATAAAAGATAAAAAAAACAAGCGCCACTTCGTTTAAAAACAATGCTTATTACTAAAGCTTCAAGCTTATGAGGCAAACGAAGAAATAGATCTTCTACTAAAATATGGGCAACTTCCACAATTTTGATCGTACCGTACATATATACTTACAAATGACGAGCTGGAAAGCAATATTAAAATCATACAAATAAATAAATAATAAATAAATAAAACACACGTAGTGAAATGTAAACTTTCTATGTAGGGCTTTATTTTAATTGTAACTATTGTACAGATCAAAAATTTTAATGCTTAATAAAAAAAGGTGAATGGTGATTTGTATCACAGTTGGTTGTAAACTTAAAACTACCCTTAACTAGTTCTTAAAATTAACATGCATGAATAAATTGTATACACTATATATATATATATATATATATATATATATATATATATATATATATATATATATATATATATATATATATATATTGTTGTATTATTTGTTTGGTTAGGTTTATACAAATAATAAAACTTTGATGAAGTTGTTTATTTTTTTCAAAATCAGTTTTAAAATAAAATTAAGGTGGCAGAAATAGTTTTGTGTGATTTATTATTGAGTGTACCTCGTATGATATAAAAGTTTATTTTAAAATTTTTACTATAATATTTAAAAGCTGTTTTGATCATAGCAAAGCAAGCATTTATTTAGTATTATGATTACAAAAGCAGACATGTTGATAAAAGCATTAAATTATAAGCTCTGGTAGCATTTTTGTTTTAATAAAAATTTAAGAAATTATCATATTTAATTTAAATAGTTTTGTAGAGAGTATATGGTTATTGATTGCATTATTTATGTAAAAAGGGTATTTTGCATTGTTTTGGTTAAATTGTTGTAAATTAAATTTCCTCTTTATAATTTGGTTGTTGACCCATAAAAATAATAAAAATACAATAAAATGAAAATTCTTATCAAAATGTATGGAGTGTTTAAAAAGGATAATGTAGGGAGATAGGCAGTGCACGTCGAACAGAAAAGACATGCATGCAAGAAAGATATTAATAAAAGTGAATGATTAATTTGTTAGTAAATTAAATACTAAAGATTAGTTGATGTAAGAAGTAGTTTTACTGGTTGAAGGTGTAGTGCTGAGGATGTTATTGTGCTACGAAGCTAGTGTAAAAGTTATGTGATGATGCGAGGAAAAGTGGATGAGGTTAATAAATAAAAGTGCTGGGGTTGATTGTTTTCAAATCCTGAAGAAGTGACACGAAGAAAAATTTAAATTGGGAGTACTTACCAAAAGGGGGATTATCTTGGAGCTAATGTCAATGTGAAATGTAAGTGGTCAATAATTCATAACAAAATTTTTATTATAAAAAAAAATAATTCTTGTTTAATAATTTTTGTAGCTTATAAGTTATTACAGAGGTGTTGCGGAGAGATAATTTAATTGCACGAACCTTTACAATTTTAAAAGATCCTGTAGTTTCTTGCTATATGTAGCTCAGCCGGCGCATTAATTTTTTTTTTACTGTAGTCAGATCACAACAATATATATATATATATATATATATATATATATATATATATATATATATATATATATATATATATATATATATATATATATATATAAACATAAATAAAATGACACAGAATACATACAAATTTAGACAAACATCCAAACAGTTTTATTTAAAGCCTTGCTTAGGGGTTTTCGCCTCACCCTTCGATATTTTGTTGTTTTGTTCCGACCCGGTACATATGTAGATGTAGGTACGGACCCAAAAGGGAAGGACCTTCTAAATGAACCCACGATCAGAGAGGCAGGACCAGGAATAAAAGACAACGAGCAACAAAATCAAAAAAAAAAGAAAAAGACCTACAAAGAAATCACCCTGTATATTGTATTAATTTTAAATATTTGAAGAATTTTACCTTTCTATAAACTGAAAGGTCTTTTACAATACAATTCCCTCAAGGTGACTGCTAGGGAAATATTACCTAAAATAGAAAGTCTTTTTGTAAGATTCTAGCGCATGGAAATGAAATGAAAAGAATTTACCTAAATGGTTAGCACCAGAACGTAATCCGTCTAATTTGACGATTGATCGCATATAACTAATCAAGCGATCATTCTGTTGAATGCGAGATCTTCTCCGCTAAAGCGAATTATATTCAAAATCAATTTTCTAACATATCTCGAACATTCAACTTCTAATGCCAAATAGCCATTTTGTTACTCAACTCTACTATTGAGAAGGAAGCTTAACCGCGAAGGTATGACTTTACGTTAAACAGAAAGAAAGGGAAAACCAGTGACAACCAAACTAATGGAGAAGTTTGATTTTAAACAGTGACCATCAAACAAACAATGGGTTGTGAATTCCCACCAGTGACAACCAAACTAATGGAGAAGCTTGATTTTAAACAGTGACCATCAAACAAACAATGGGTTGTGAATTTCAACGTTATACTGTTTTAATAACTTTTGTGTTATATTTTTTATTTATATGTAAATGTGAGCTTAGTTGTTTGTAAAAATTTGTATAAATAATTCTTCCTTTTTGTGTCATCAGTTAAACGTATAATTAAAGTTTATTTGATGTGTTTTAATTTTCTTCACCATACTAGTGCATTTTTTATATTGCTGTACACGTCCTCTAGCAGTTATTGTTAAAGGGGTACAAACGTACTGAATAGATAGTTAATTAATAAAACATGGTGAACACATTAGATCTAAACGACGAGTGCTAGAAAATTATATAAAAAGTTTGGCAAAATTGGATAGCAGGTCGTATAAAATGATTGTTAGACTTAGTGAGAATGTTAAAAAGTAAATTGGAGAGTGGTTTTTGAAAAGACAATTAAAACCTATTTCGGCATCTTAGACACCACTTTGGTAATGTTTCCACTAGAAACGCAGACGAATAGCAATGAACTAATTTACCGGTGCTCCAGGATACGTCAAACTGTCAACCAAAGAAAGTTATAGGTATAGTACTATTTTTATTTATTTAGCATATGGGATTGGTGCTGGGTAGCCTACATTTCGAAGAATTCGGTATTCCAGCCACCGGTTGTAAAAGTTTTCAGATCGCGGTAGCGCGTCTGACATGACCTAACGACTACCAGTATAACCCTGGTAACCGGAACCGACGTCTTTTACAGAATTTATCATCATTTTTAATAAAAAATAGTTTTACCTATTTATTAGATGAAAATCGATAGAGCTCTATTTCTAAAAATAGTTTCCATTTCAAGTAAATTCAACTCAACTCAACTGTGTTAAATTATTATTAATTTGCTCTATTAACCTTTTGTTAATTAAACACAAGCTATGTAATTTTTAAATTATTTTTTTTATTGTACCATTATTTTGGTTATGCGGGAATTCGGTAAGGGGTGTATTCTTTTGGTTATGGTCAGAGATTTCTGGTTAAGAGATATACTATTGGTTGAACGATTAGGTTTCCGAAGTAAGGAAAAAGATTTTGGTGATATGTAAAAGCCATATACGCCTATCTACGTAATAGGTATAACCAGGTATACAGTTTCCAAAAACTTCAACAGAATAGACAACAACGAAATGGCGCCAGTTAATTAAAGATTTACCAACTAAAGGTAAATATTTTCCTACTTAACCAAAAACAAAGACTTCATGTTTGTCTATGAAACGCAATTCACTGCCACATCAAATACGTCAACATACCAAAGTACAACATGTAATACATTCGACACCCGGGTGGCATTGGCAGAACCACAATAATTAATAGAGAAGTCATTGCAATGTTACTTTACCATCATGGTTTTTGTTTTAACTAATTTTGCTTTAATTCATCATTACATAGATTGTTGAGCTTCGGAATGTTATTGGTGAACATTGTTAGATTTAATTAGACGAATTCAGGAATATTTTTCATACATATGAAGTCAGTAATGACTCAAGATTCCTTCTATATTGAGATTCCTGTTAACTATATGACCATCCGTCATTAAGAGTTTACGAGAAAACTCATTGTTTAAACACATAAATTAAATTCTCGCAAGAAGATTCAGGATAAGTAATGGTTTATTGATTTTGGTTTTTTTACAAGATTACAATTCAAATAAAAAAACTATGTAGAATTAGTCGAAGTGCACTTGCAGTTAATAATAAATAAGATTCTATTCATTAAACAATACAATTTCAATATAGCCTAGACCTTGATTACCATGAGAATATTTGACCATTAATTGTGAATGAATGAGAATAAATAATAAAGGCAATTAATGTGGTTCCATGGAGTCAAGATAAACTCAATGGGTATCACCCAAATGATGACCAAAGTTGGTTTTTATTAAGATAATAAAGGAGAATTAAATCCTATTGGACTCTAAGGTAAATAAAATAAAAATTGATATAAAATTACACAAAATGAATTTAAGATGTGAAGTTTATGTATCCATTAAACATTTGTTAAAAAACGTTAAACCATCATATAAACCGTCTCCAAATTTCAATCATTATCATAATATAAAAAGAAGTAAACTAAAGAAGAAAATTGCCTAAGTTTTCTAAAGATACCAATAGTCCTGAAGTGTTGAAAGCGAGAAATCGAGGCAAGCTAAAAGTAAATCCATTGTTGAAAAGCATGTCCCAGTAAACTGAAAAGAATTTAGTCAACAATACAAATTGACGTCAAATGGTAAATTAAACTCTTCGGCAAAGTTACCTACACGTTTCAGCTCCCAGACATCGAGGCCGGAGGCTGAGTGCAGGGTATCAGCAGTGACAGTAGAAGAGGGGCCCAACTACACCACTGGCGACAGACAGCACTTGAAAGAAGCCAGGAAGAAAACCACATCTAAGTTCTTCAGGTTTGTGTTATGAAAAATGTTTTAAATAAAAAAAGAAGGAAAAGGTTTAGTGCTTTTGTTCTACTATTTGAAAGTTACAAGAGTGTTGCTACAAAGAAGGCTTATTATAAAAGTGAATACTTACCCTGAAATTCAGATCACTGTAAAAAACGTAAGTGAATTCCTATATGCTCTGAAATAATAAATCAATATAAATATAATTTAAATTCAAAAAAAATCAATCTGACAGTTACTTGTTTTTTATAATATTCATTCATTCATTCAGTTCATCATAGTGTGAATCAATCCAATACTATCTAAGTGGGCTTTCAATCTATTCTTGCGTTTTATTATTATGATAATACTGTATTATTTAATGTTTGTTTAACTCTACATTGTAGGTTTCGAAAAGCTTAAATTTACAGTGAGGTCATCTACATTCAATCAGCGTTTCATGTCAACACCGAACATAATTATTTCAAAAGCAGCGGCGCTCAACAAACACTTTAAACCTCCTTCTAATTCGCGTTACCTTATAATAGCTGCTACTGTTCTATAATATTGTTGAAACTAATTGCGCTTCCCGAATCCAATGCTAGTCATAGCGTTGTTTGATTAACGGTAATTGTAAAGCTTGTAGTGTTTGGAATTAAATGAAAAATGGCATTAAAATTTTTAAGTTGTCCTTTTGATGCTAACAGTTTTAATTGAAGTAGCGAATTGTAACACTCAAATACAGCTCGACAACATATTAAAAACCAGAAAAATACTATTCTACAGCACACAGATTCTAACAGTAAACAAAATCCTCTCTGCGTACACTAATTACATTGTATGATTGTTTGTACGTATTAATTTTATAGTATAAGCAAAAAGTAACTTCATTAAAGGTACCTCTGGAATTTTGAACTCATGTGTATATAATAACAACAGAAATCATACAAAATAATCAGAGTCCTTGGACAGTGACAGTTGTTACTTTGATATAAGTTTCTGGTATTATAATACACGAGTTTAAAATTCCAAAGACACTTTTAATGGAGTTACTTAGCTCATACTTTACATTGGATTTTACATGCATTTTACACAATTAAATAAGATTGAAGATATTACTTTTGCGATTTAACCTATAAGAATTAATGGTACATGTCAAGCGCAATGTTTTGAATTGATACCTCCTAAAAAATTTTAAACAGATTTTCCCACCAGAAAATAATTCTTTCATTTGTCAAGATTAAAAGAAAAATATGAATATTACTATGCATTTTTAATTAACCTATACAAATAAACTCATCTGCTGTTTGTATAGATAAATACTGCGACGAAAGTAAGGTCAAGTTTTAAAAATTTAACATTATTATTTAAGAATTTAATTTAATAAAAAAACTGTTTGCGATATGTTATGACCCTTTACATCTGCATTACAAGTGGAACGAATCTTACTAAGAACTTGAAAATAACATAAGTTTCTACCAGTTAAATATTTCAAAAATATACATGCTAATAATTTACAACACGATTCAAATTTACTATTACATTTGAGATGTAAAACGACAAGAATATTCAGGACTGCAGCAATAGTTCGTTCATAGCGATAATGGGCAATATTTTAAGTAGTTGCTCTAAAACTGCTAGGAAAATATTTAAGTGTATCTTTGCTCATATATTAATTTAAATACTTCAACAATTATTCCCCTTGCTTACGTTTCTTATCTTTTGAGTAGCTTATCAACAAAGAATTACAAGGCTACAAACATTTATATATTTCACTGTACAGATCTTTGTATTTCTTCCCAGCCAGCACACTGGCGTTATAATGACGTTATTTTTAAGTGATTATTGGTCGGCGACATCGTATGACTAATAATTGATGTCCATAAGACGTCATGTTATGGGACGTACGTAGACGTCTTCAAAACGACGACTTTTAGACGTACAATAAAGTCGTTTTTAGACTTCTAATATTATTAATTATGATCTATCTAGGTGATATATTCCATAAAATATTTTCTATCTTTACATTTGCAGAATGTAAATAGAATACATTATTTTACTGTTTTCAATATTCAATTACATAATTTTTGTATTATCAGGTCCACTGATGTAGGAGAGACAAATCTAACAACACTGTTTTACTTTATTTTTTCTACTGAACTGCATGTGACCATATGACGCAATACAAACAGCAACAACGTCTTTCGTGTATTTGTTTTGCTCTATAATTAGTAACGTTTCTACTTTTTATTAAAGTTGTTAACGTACCTACATTTATAATGTATGTGTAGGTGCAACTACTGCATAATAATTGTGAGGTTTGTCACAAAGGGTGAGTATTAATAAATATTTGTTCCGTCGCAATACTACATAAGCTATACAATTTTACCTGTTCGACGATTTTGTGAGGTTACTATTGTTAATAAATTAATACTAATGCAATGGTTTCTTAGTGGTTACTAATATTATTTTAATATCATCAAATTGATATTGTTTTAACAGATTTTCAGTTAGTAAATGTTTACTTTTGTTTAATAATTATGTATGAAATAGTATATAGTAAATATTATTTCCAATATTTAACTATTTATTTATAATTCCTGTCCTAGTCCTAGTATAGGACGTTTTAATGGCGTCATTTAACAACGTTTTAATGACGTCGTTGAACTACGTTTTAATGACGTATTATATTGACATCCTTGGGCTGTGACATAATGCTATCAGTTTTACGATAGTTTGACGTCATTTTAATACGTCATTTGAGGTCGTTACTGCCGAAAATGGCGACATTATGACGCCAGTGTGCTGGCTGGGTTGTACTGGCGGTCTCAGGTCTGACATCGAATCGGTTGGTTTTGAGAATAACTTAGATATTGTTCAGGAGGTCCAGTTCTGTAAGTCTATAAAATTTCAAATAATTCTACAAAATTCAAAATGTTATTATATTTCCCTTTTGTTGACATGTACTTGGTGTACGCAATTTCAGATTACCTTTTCGTGGCATGTCCTTTGATATTACCGGTTAAGAGTTTCTATTATGCAGCACTGGTAGCTTTGAACAAAGTATGTTTTTTTTCAAGTCTACTACAATTACCATTCTGCATAATCACTTTCTATTATAAAATTCTGTAGTGGTGCGTTTATTACCTACATCTTTTTGAACTTCTTGGTCTTTAATGTGTCTAGATAGTTTTTGCTATATTTTCAGTATTTAAAACATTCAAAATTTAATATAAATTCCAAAGCCTTGATTTTTTGTTATAAATTTAAGTATTTTTAAATTTTGTTTTAACCTCAACTAAATCTAATAAATCCAACTTTTCCGACAAATTTAAGACAATGAATTTGTTTAGGTGCCTTAAGGGAACAAATACAAATTGCACTAGGTTTAAGCACACGATTCGAAATAAAATTATTATTCAAATGTATTCTGTAATATTATCTAATCCACCCCATTTCGAAGCCGAACTTGCTAATAACAGATTGTAAGGACTGTGGTCTATCAAAACACTAAATTAAACAGTGTCTGCAAACAACACATTTGTATTTGACTTATACCAATAATATTATATGCTTAAATTATTATAACAACCCTTTTTTCTGGCGGTGGCTTCTAGAGGATCGATCATAAAAATGTAAAAGAAGTTTTTAAAAAAGTATTTCAGTCAGAAAAGTGAGGCAAAGATCGGCCTTGAATAATTATTTGATATTCATATATTTATTCACACCGAGAGAGTTCTTGGTCAAATATCAAAATATTTTGTTGATTTAGAAGTTTTTTGCTTTTTTCTATTACCTAGAATTTTGGTAGTTTTAACAAAAAAAGATGATATTGTTTAAAGCGCTTTTAACGGTTTTCTTTTTCAAAAAATAAATTTAAATTGTTAAATAAAAACTAATTCAATTTTAAATACTTTAACCTAACCTAAAAGTAACCTAAAGTTACCTTTTTTGTTAACTGAATATTTTAAAAGCAATTTAGGCATTTGTGTACAATTAAATCTTATGTCTATGACCATTACTAAAGGTTTGCTATAATTAGTAGCTTCAAAAATTATTTCAATTTTTCCTTTGTAAATTGAAATCAACTAATTTGTTTACATCCATTGCTAAAAATTTATAAATGAAAAATCAAAAGTGCTTGTTTCGCAAAAAATGTATATTCCTCTGGTAAGAACATAATAATGTTATGACCTTAATAATTTTCCGTAACTTAAAAAAGGTAATGCATCTTTTCAAAAATTCTTTTTCTATTTCCCAAACATTGAATAAGGTATGGCTCTCTACTAGCAGAATCTGGCCAATTTAAATTACTTTTTGTCAGTTTTTTTCATTTTCTTTTTTGTATTATAGTAGCGTTAATAGTACCGAATTGTGTAGCTTTTCCGACTCTTCATTTAATTAATTCATCAATTTTGATTTATCAATTTTAATCGCGTATGTTAAGGTTGAGTACCATTTGATTGTTATATGCAATTGTATTTGAAATCCGCTGTTTATTCTTTGAATTTAGTCAATATTTTTTTGTCTATTAATATACTATCAATTACAATAATTGCATTCAATTTGAAATATTTCTAATTTTTATCTTATATACGTTTCCTTCTGGATTGCCTAGTAAATTTTTTAATAAATTGTTAGATGTGTAACATACTCTTTTGCCTGAACCCCATAGAATTTAAATTTAAATTGCATAAAAAATTAAATTTAAGTGCAAAGATTATTGATGTTTTGAAAGGGTTGAGGAAAAGGCCCTTCTAAAATGAAAGCTAAAAAAATTATTTAAAATTTTCATTAGTTACATATAGGACCTTTCTTTACAGATGTATTTTTGCAAAAAGAAAGGCCGTTCAATTTTTAAACCAATAAATTACTCACTATAATAATCAAATGTCGTCCTGAAATTAATAATGTCATTCAAAGAGCTATTTAATCGGCCAATATTACTTGGACTGTGGAACCAGCCGACCTTTGTAGAGAGAGAGAGAAAAAGATGATATGACGCGCTTTTAGTATGGGACTCTACTTGTTCGGACACATTTGCATCTTCACATTTTAATTTTATCAAAATACACATGCAACTAACAACGATTAGCTGCCAACGATAAACAAGGAAAACATTAATACAAGATATTTGTTTATCATTTTGCTGTCTTGGTCCTTGGTGTAATGAAACCCTGCAGTTTGAGAAAAAAAATCCGTTCAAAATGTTACCGTGTCCAACAAACAAGCTTGACCATTCATTATATTCCGTTTGCAATATTTATCTCTTTTTATGTAATTTTTAACAAAATTTATTATTTTATTAATTATTAAAAATGTATTGTGCATTGATATTTTCAGTACTTGTAATAATAGAAATAAGTATATTTAGATAAAATAATAATTGCACAATAAATAATCATACCATAAATAAAGGGTTTTATTGCTTGATGCTTTACTGCTTCTGATTATTGGATTTATTGACATTCATTTTCCATAAATTATTGATTAATAAATCATCTAATTATTGTATGGTTTAGTATTTTTAGTATTTTTCTGTAATTCTTATTCAAAGTTTATTGTTTCCAGCCTTATTTTGTGGAACTCCATAATCATGAAATAAATAAAGATTAGTAAAAGTTTCACAGTTTTATTGTTAAAATATAACCTTACAATATTTTTTCGACAGCTATGCTGTCATTATCAAAGGTAATATAATTATAAACAAACACGTCGCTAAGGTAGATACAAAAATATTTAACTAGATAAAATAATAATAATAATCAGAATTAAATATCTAATACTTCCAGTAACGGAGAATTACTGAGCTCAAGTTGTTCATTCATTAAAGGTACCCTGAGTTTGTGTATCTTAAAGGCTTCTAAAATGTCTAATTTGTGTTTGTTATTACAAAAATGTAGGAATTTAATATTATTTTGAGGAGTCATTATCACCTTTTAGAACAAAATCACACAATGACTCTTCAAAATAATATTAAATTCCTACATTTTTGTAATAACAAACGGAAATTAGACATTTTAGAAGACTTTGAGATATACAAACACAAACTCAGGGTACCTTTAATGAATGAACAACTTGAGCTCAGTAATTCTCCGTTACTGGAAGTATTAGATATTTAATTCTGATTATTATTATTATTTTAACTAGTTACCTATTTTTGTATCTACCTTAGCGACGTGTTTGTTTATAATTATATTACCTTTGATAGTGGCAGCATAGCTGTCAAAACAATATTGTCAGGTTATATTTTAATAATAAAACTGTGAAACTTTTACTAATCTTTATTTATTTCTTAAGCAAAGTGACGTCTAAATACATTTGAAAAGGGTTATAGTTGCATAAATAGCTATTATTACTGTCGCCTTTTTAATATTATTTTATAAAACATTAAATATGATTTAAAAGATAATTAATAATTCAGACACTTTCAAGAGAATTATAAATACATATCCACTAAATTTTTAAAGGTTTTAAATTTTAATAAAATCAAATTTAATAGCTTTGTGAATAAAAATTCATAAACGCTGCTTTTATCGAATTCTATTTTACATAATTTTAGATTCAAATCGCACACTTCAGTCAGTACATACATTCCTATTATAAGAATATGATGTAAACATTTATAATTGATTCATTGATAGTAGACAATTTCTTAGATTTATTAAACCGTTAACTATTACGAATCTTATTTAGAACTATTATTTC
The DNA here is from genome assembly GCA_929113105.1 of Agrypnus murinus. Classification (NCBI taxonomy): domain Eukaryota; kingdom Metazoa; phylum Arthropoda; class Insecta; order Coleoptera; family Elateridae; genus Agrypnus; species Agrypnus murinus. Next base: position 182,365,443 of record OV816026.1, on the reverse strand, counting down.
TGTACTTATTTTACAAATACTTTTTAGAGAGGCCTAATATATTAATTTTTAAATTAAATTACACGTATTTTTAAGTAATTAAAATTATTGACTTTACAAATTAAACTGTTTAAATTTACATGGTTTTGTAATTTTAGAAAAGGCGTATGTTAGATAAAGTGTGAATTTCTTGGATTTTACGTTTTCTACTGAAACACGTGCCACCTAGCGAATGTTTCGTTAAGCTGAACCTGAAACTGGAGCAGGAAATTTTCATGGTTTTCAGCATACAGATCTTCTGTAGAAATATATAGGTATCTACGATACGTTTACGCAGTATTATAGTAGATGGCAAAGGCAAGCATTTTTATTAATATTATTCATAATTTATTTTAATTCAAACACTAATAAAAAATTTAAACACAAAAATGTAATTAAGAAATAATTAGTTTAATACTTACCGTTTCATTTATTACATCAGAAAGAAAATATTTATTTCCATCTGTGCTTTTCGCATTTAAATTTAATTAACATTTAAGGGTAGTTTTTGGTTTATCTGTCTTTATTTGAGCAATTTATTTTTAAAGTGATAAAAAAATCCTTTTATGTTCCCATTGTTAGGAACACTGTTAAAAGCTCTGCAGTATGTAAATATTTAAATACATGTATACATATTATAAAGACAATTCTGAATTGCTAGAATTTGGGCATCACTTATATAATATTTTTTAAATAGGTAGGTACTTACTGTTTATTTGCTTTTAAGATTCTGCTTTGTTCACTATCAAACTAAAACTCAACCGACCTCAATGAATTCTAAACTTGGATGCTTTCTTTTGAAAACTAAAGCTTAGAATTTTAAGTTTGGAGTAAATATTTTATTCATTCTTTGTTTTCTCTTTATATTTTGTATTTTTTTAAACCAACTATAAAAAAACATGACTGTGGTTTATAAATGGATGTACTCATCATATATCTAATATGCAAAGATGCATCTAATCACTCAGTGAACTATAAGTAGGATTTTCAGCTGCAGTAGTTCAATTCACGTGCTAATGCTTTTCCTTTGCACGCGCATATTAAGCCAATTTTTATGTTTGAGGACATTTGAGAATTGTAAAAGAGCAGGATATGGAGTATGAAAAATATGAGATCAAAAATAAGCACTAGTAGAAGCTTAACGTTAAAATATCCCTTTTATTTATTGTAGGAAAACGAAAATCGGGCATCAATTTTTGTAAATAAAGGAAATTATGATAAACAATCAATAAAATATAATACGAGTATAAACGAGTTTCCAAGAGGAAATATCCCAGTTTTGAGCAGGTATATGCAACCCAAAGTACACAAAATATAATAACTAATTAAATAATTTTAAGGTAAATTAAACTAACAGAGCCTTTTAATAAAAGTTTTGGAAAAAATTCCTGTGAGAGTAAGATTTCAAAATACATGCTAAGCGTTTACAAAAATTTTAGAAAATAGCGTTTGACTTTAATAGCTTTAATAGCGTATTAAACAAAACTTTTTGGATATTGACTTCAATATCTTAAAAAAGCTTCTTAAACGATTACTACGGGCGATGGATGTTGAAATGAGTAAAATCTTTCAACAATGATTTAAGTTTTTGTTTTTTAATACACTAGTTTGTATGTAAGGACTGATTTAAAATGGACTCTAATACATTAGTCGAATTACCGTTCATATTGCTTTCTCCGTTTTCTGCACTTGCACTCAAACGAAAAATGACCAAACTGATTGCATTTAAAACGCTTTTGATTTTTTGACAGATCGAAGATAAGTGACCTGTCGCATCACAATTATAATACAGCGTTGGTTCTTATTGGTTTGAGTTGGTCTTGCATCGTCGTTCAGGGTTTCATCATAGTACAATAAGCAGATTTTACCTTAGTATAGACCTACTGCAGAAATTAGTACAATACAGTCTGCTCTTTATCGGTAACTGATATAGGCCTGATATCGCTGTTCAATGTATGTACTATTTAAATTTGGTTTTATGTTATTTACAATAATTTAAAAAAAATTAATACCTTATGGTCCTTTAGAACTTACGGTACCTTTTTTGTATTATTAGGTTGACTAGTAACAGCTACTCCATGGCGATGGATGTTTTTGTATTATTTTGTAAACATTCTTATTTTACAGATACACCCAGCATTTGTTTAAAAAGTAATTACAGTGGTCACAAGAACCAGGCAGAGTGGATCTGGTAGGTTTTTTGATGGTGAACATAAATACAGAAAGACGAATAGTTGAGATGTATCACCATGAAATGTGTCAAAAACTATTTTTTTACATTTTTTAAATTTGGGTTACAGCTTCGTGTCCACTATTAAAAGCTCAATCGAATAGACCCTGTCAGGTTCTAATGACAGACAAAAAACATTTTAAATGTGAAGTTTACTTCTGCATATTTACAAATCTTGACCTCTCTAACAATCTTAAATTGGTACTCAAAAACATCTGCTCATTTTGTTGAAGTTCTACAGGTCATTAAAGGTCAGGTAGGTGAAATATACGATTCCGCCCGTCACACACACTGCGATGATTCTTTAGTATCGAAACAGTCAAAATATTGAAATAGTATCAAAAGAAGAAAGTAGGCAACTGTAGAGGCAGTTTGAATCATTCTATATGTACGAGTATATGAGAAGGTTACATAAATGATTTTCAATAAATGCACTAATTGAGGTAAGTTCAGATTAATCTTTATTAAAAGGATATACATTTCTATACATGTCAAGAGAAGGATGACCTCATAAGCGACTATTCCTGAAAAAAGGGAAAACATTTTAGTATTTGCAAAAATGTCTCTTTATACCACAATCACAACCATCCTTAAGAATTGAAACTCGACAAGTAATGAATTACTGAGAAACATGAATTTATTTATTGTTCAAACTGTAGTTATGATTACAGCAAAACATTTTGTCTGTGTGGTTTCGCATTCTTGGGACTATGGTTGATAAGGAGAGAAAAAAAAGAAAAACTGAATGCTTTTTAAAAAAGGATAATCCAAGAAAAATAATACAACTTGTATAAAATTAAGTAAAAGGGTTGACGAAGATTAAAATGTACAAAGAGCATGTGTAAAATATGCAAATAGTTCTAGTTGGTAATAATGGTCAATTAAACATTGTAAAACGAAGACAACAGATAGAGGTCCTAGCCATCATCAAAACAGGTAGTGTGTTATTAAAATCGTGTAACGTTACGTTTTTTGCAATTTCATAAATATCATTTTATATGCATAAATAATAAAGGGATTCTAGTACGGTCCTGGCAGTTTAATAAATTCAATTGTGTCGGAACTACAAATATTACGTTAACTTAAATAATGTTTTCCTTCAAGTACAAAAAAGTCACCTCGGAATATATTCGTAAGCAACATTTTAAACTTCAGTAAAATTTTTGTGGTGCGAAAGTTCATTTTAAAGCGTTCCCACGCCAACAAAATGCTTCTTTTCTGAGAAATAGAATGTTCCAGAACAAAAATTGTTTTTAATTCCGTGCTTACAAGGGCTAAAAACTAATACTAAAGTTAACAAGAGTTTTCTTATGGTTAGAATGCATTGAACCTTGAATTTATAGTTTTAAAACATACTGGGTTGAAATATCTTTTAATAAACAAAACACCAACAAATAGATTTTTCTCGAATAAATTCGTCTAGTAGGCCAGCTGCAAATAATACTGAGTTCTTTTTAGTAAGTAGATTCTAAGGGGAATCCCCGAAAGTTTTCGTTGGGAATTTTCTGGAACAAAATGACGTAAATATTCCTCATTGGCTAAGTAAAATCCCGCTATTTTTTTATTGGTTCATTTGATTTTACCCTTCTCAAAACTTACTCTAACATCAAAATATTTTTAGTTTCAGACCGTTTACAACAGAATCTCACACAGTACACAAAAGAATAGACGGGCCGAGCGGAGAGTAATTTCTCGCGTTATCCTGGGGCTCTCTCTTCATAGAAGCCCCCGGTGAAGTTTAAGGTAATTTTTGTTTTTAACATTACAGTTTTCAATATAGAACAAAGTTATCGTTTGAAGAGTATATTTAAGTTGTACTATTACCGTTTTGTGTGTTTAGTTCCGTTATCGTATCGGAAGCTCACTTGCTTCAATTTATCGTCGACTTTTCAGGGTTAATAAATTAACCAAACCATACAGTTTCACGTTCTTTAAAAGTTGTGAAGTTTCGTTACGTAAAAGAAGCCTACTTGTTTTAATTCATTGTGTAATTTCGCGGTATTAATAAAATTAACCAAATACCGTTCTGGTTCGTTAAAGGTTGTAGTGAAAATTCAATCTAATATTGAATTTTAAAGTTTGTTTTTGATCAACGTATTAACGAATAATTCGGCGGATTATTAGTTAACAATTTAAGAAGAGAATTTTTAAAGTATTTGAAAGTATAACCTTCTAATAACGAATTTCAGTTGAAGATAAAATTTGAAATTAATGATTAAAATACTGGAATTACTGCAGTTTAGGAGTTCTAGTATCGTCATTATTGCCGAATTATTATAGAAATATTTTTTTATTACCATTCAAGAAATTTCAGCTCACCGTTGCAGCATCTTTTTTCAAAGTTTTAAAGTTTAGTGAATAAGGTCTTTTTATTGTGGGGTGTTGTTTGTGACGTTTTGAAGAATTGTAAAATTGTAGTACCGCATCAAAGACATTAAGGATATTTGGTTGATGAATTTTCTTATTTTGTTAAAGCTGAAGTAAGTTGGATAATTATTTATGTATTAATTTTCTTGATTACTATTTTCATCAGCATATTTTTCTCGTCGCTAAGAATTCTTACGTAGGGTATTTTTTTAATTAAATTTACAATTATGTCTTAAATGAAAACTTCTCATTTTTTATTTTTTAATTATAAATAAACTTATGTTTGAATTTAACCATACTGAATGATACTGAACCTAGCATTAATTGAAATTATTTAATAATTTAATTTGTGTTAAAGTCAATTAGACTAAGGTTAAATTAGTATTTTTAATCAACTTAATCTAGCCTTTTGTTATTTGGGAGTGTGATAGAATAATTTCAAATAATTGGCGCCCATTCCTCCTTTTCTTGTCTTTAGACCTATATCCTTTTCTTTTATAATTAGTGAGTTATGAAACAATACCCGTGACCTGAATTTAAATTTGCTATGTAGAGATCTCAGCCGAGGCAATCTTGAGTTGTATAGTAAGTATCAAATATTTTGTGTTATACAGTTTTGAGTAAGAAGTTAAAGTAATCTGTTTAATTCTGAGGAAAAATACCTAGCGTTTCAACTGCATCACTAGTGAGTAAAGAAAAGATATCTTCACAAGTTAAACAAGGTTATAAAAAAGGAACAAGTATCTCTTATACCTACCGGGTAAATACTGTGACAAAAATAAATTATAAAATTATAAAGAATTAATTTAGTTATTTACTAGTTACAAAATTGAATATAAAGTGCCGGTGAATATTTCCTCCTCATGTAGCTAAAAAACAAAATCAATTATCCTTTTCAAATATTCTTCCACGTTAATTCAGTGGAAGTTTACCTGTCCATATAATTAAGTGGCTTAACATTAAGTTGACGTTTGGTATTAAAATATATTTTGAAGGAGCTCAAATAGAATTTTCCAAATAAATCTACCATATAAAAATAAAACAATAATAAAATTATACCGGCTGAGTAGAAAAATCATATACACATAAAAAGGGGTTATAGTGCATAAATAAATGCCGCCTAACGTGTATGACTAATTAATTATGTGTATGATAATTAATTCCATTATAATCAATTTATCTCATATTTATCAATTTTTTAATTGTATAGTCAATTATTTTCTACGGCTGCGAGCATGTAATTAAAGATGGTAATTTAAATTTATTTATTTGCTGAAGAATAGAATTGAGATAAAATCAATTAATCTAGTGGGAATAACAGAAGAGAATAGACAAATTAACATTAAATGATGATTCACCTTCTTCGCAATTGCAAAAAACTAATAAATAGAAAATAAGTCAAATTGAGGCTGTTTCTTATAATTTTTTTAGTATTTTGTTTTTAAATAGTTTTGTTTTCTGAAATATTAAAATAAGTCCGTTTTTATAATAAGTTCACTAATCCCATGAGTAATCTGCCATTCTTTATGTAGTTTTTATATTAATCTTGAAAACGGATTAAAACAAAAGGTTATAATATAAATAACAGATAACTAAGCTTATAAGGAGTATATTAGAATAAAAGTAAATTTTACTACCGTACTGCAACAAAACTCAATAAGCTGAACCACAGTATTCCCAAGAACACATTTTGTCTTATAAATTAATTTGGTAGGATCTTAAACTAGAAAAGTCAAGTTTTATCAGACTTTATGTTTTTGCAACTTTTAAATTAATTTTAAGGTGACACCCCTAAAAGATATTAAAGCATTATTCAATGACATCAGCAAGGCAGATCTGAGATGACAAAAAAAGACTAGAGTAAACTTAAGTACTCAATTTTTAACATTAAAAAAGTAGTCAATAAATTCGGTAGGTGTGAGAGTCATTGTTCTTGAACTAACGCCTCTGCCGAGATTCTTATCTTTGACGCTGGATCAATGTGTGGAAGGTCACTAAACTTTATCTCTTTTGTGAAAAATGCTGGCATACTATAAAACCACTAATTCACAATTATCTATTTTTTTCCCTGGAAATCAGTAGTCAAGTAGACTAATAATTTTATAAAATTAGGAAATTGTAGGTAATTATCATTAAGTTTCAATTTTATCAAAAGGAGTAATCAACATATATAGGTATTATCTTTAAAGATATTTTTTCCTTCTCTAGAACGCATGTCAGCAGAATTCCCTATAACCTACTACTAACTAGGCATTCCTTTTCGAATAAAACCTCAAACATCGGAAAAGCTTATCAGTCAAAAGTTGTCCGAAATTCTTTTCATGTCACTTGATACCGCGGGTGTGTTTCTACTCCGCAGAGCATAAATACACATAGCGATACGTGAGTTGCTCAATTGGCTCTATTCACAACCAGTCTGAAACAGTCTCTCCCTAGAAGCGACCTTGTTACGGGAGGTTTTCACAACTTGACCCGTTCTTTTGATTGCTGATCTTACATTCGGGGCACGGAATCGAAACCGGAAACTTTCAGTTAAAACACTTGAAGTAGCCTTGTAAGCCGAAACCCGGCATACTGAATCCTTTAGAATTATTTAGCAGCCCCTTTTTATCTTTAAGTTTTGATTTTATTCCATTGTTTTATATGACTGTGCACTTATCATTTTAGGTAGTAGGCTATAAAATAATTTATGATAAAATAAAACAAACATAACATTATACTGTTTTATGATTATTATTAATATTAAAGCACTATTAGAATTAATTACTAAATAATAACATCAGAAAAAGGTAATATTCTAGATTTAGTACTTGCATAATTACTATTGATAAAGCCTTCGATAATTGTTTCTAATTGAAGCTGTCCTACTTTTGTAGAGTTGTTGCAAAGTTCAACATTTTGCTATCAACCAACTTTTATAAGTCACGTACTTGTTAGATGCACGTATCAGTTTGCTATAGTTCACGCCAAGAGAATTCTAAGCAATCAAAAATACCTATATTCAGTTCTAAACAGGCCTTTACGAAATTACTCTGAAGTTAAATAAAATTACACACGAGAATTCCATTTTATCTTGCAATATTTACAATGCGATATTCGTCGTTCTAGCAGATGCAAAACCTCTACTTTCTCATGACAACGCTTCTAACAACTAAAAGTTAAACTTACATTCGAAGGTTTCTATTAGCGGAAACTGTTTTCTTTAATATGTACATGTAAAGTTGATAACAAGTAAATCCGCCTTATTAGATTTAAACTAGTTTTGTCAAACTGTAAACTTTAGAGACTTACTCAAATAATCTTTATTCAACATTTTGCCATTAAGATGGTTGTTTGGAACCTTACGAAACACAATATAATTGAAAAGGTTATTAATAGATATTTAGGTAACTCAGTATAAATTAATATAAAGTTTAAAGATTTTAAGGGAAAACACATCCTTACACTGGGATTATTCACAATTAGAAATTGCCCTTACAAATTTGAAAGACAAGATCTATTCAAGTGACTTCAATTTCAGTGCTTTTCAGTTGATTGAGAAGTTGTCCTATTGGTACATCTTTCACTTTCTGTTTGATGTCTGATTGTCATTTTGATGTCAGGACTTAACCATAATTCCGACTCGAGTTGTTCATAATTTCCAGCGTATATATGGAATGTGCTATATAAATTTTATAACACTTCTCTCTTATTGTTAGATATTTTTGTCAACTACCTGCTGATTTTTTTTAATTAAACACGTGCGAGGTTAGAATGTCAGAAATACATCTTCATGCTTTGAGTCTTTCAACATTTGTAATCCAGCAGAAAAATAACTTTTAGATGTGATTTAGTAAAAAATGTGTTTTGTGAACTATAAGTTTTAAAATATCTACATTTTATGCAATTTATTCATAAACTAATAATGGTTCATTTGAAGCAGTAAGTATTCTCTAAGTACTCTTATTTTAGCATTGCATTACCGGTTATACAATATTTTTCTGCGGCCGGTTCACCATTGCTAACTTCGTTATTTTTAGAGCTATGAAATGACGTAATAATATTTCAAATTAAAATGTGAAAAATTTAATTAAAATGTAGTTTGACATGGCATCTTTCGAGAATTTGCAGAATTTGCATATAATTAGATTTTAAAGCTATTTCAAGTATGGTTTACACCTGAAAAAGATACAGGACATATTAATGGATATCTATTGCAAAAGACTAAAGCCTTCCCTGCAAGTTTAATCTTCTAAATTTGTGAAGTTTCTTTACATATCAACGATTTCAGTAATGGTTTCACTATTTTGCTATGTCTCAAGTTTAATTAATCTGTGAGTACAAATGTTCTATTATGATATTGTAAAGCAGGTTCTGAAGCACACTTAAGATGTAAATATTCGTGTTTGCACCATTTCTTAGATCTAGGGTTTTAAAGTTCACTTTTGGCTGCGTTTGTACACAGTATTCTAAAAATATAAGAATTATTATTTAGTAGGTTGGATACCTAAAAACGTGTAAAAATTGTGAGATAGATTCTGAGAAAGGATTTTCTATACAGAAAAGCATGTAATTAACAAATTTAGATTAACTATTTCATATTTTAATGTGTAGCTGGAAGCATTCAAGATAGACGCCATTGTACAAGCTAAACCAACTTATTAGTGAATTGATTTAATATTGTAATATATCATTTTATAGGGAAAAATGTCTTATTAATAATTTTAAATAATGTTTGGTTAAAATAATATTTAGTAAAAATCTTGCATTTGTTATCCTGGTGGAAATCACTAAAAACCTGTTAGCACATTCATTTGTTTATACAAAAGATATAAAAATAGACCAAAATTTTTATATTGTTCAGCTACCGTGTTTGTTAACTTTAAAATTCAAAAATTTTAAGGTTAAGCTCGAGAATTTTATAACCGTTGACATGTGTCAAAAATTTACAGTTATAATTTTTGTTATGTAAAGTGGTTGTCATTTATAAAGATTTTTAAAAGTTAATAAGTGTTTATAATAATCAACAAGTGAAATCATTTAATTAAAAAGTGTTGTGAACGTTAATAACATTTTATTTTGGGAAAATTAGAAAATAAACTTGAACAAGAAAGATTTCAATGTTTAATGTTTGGATATAAAGGATTTTTCGCGGTATAATGATAAATGGATCTACCTTATGAAAGAGAAGCAGCTGTTATTATTGATTGTAAATTTATTCAGCAACACAAATAAGTTTTCTTCTAAAAGACAACAAATTTTGAAACATTACTGTCATGTAAACAAACTGGTGACAGCTACCATTTTTATAGGAATCTACTAGCAGGTCGGTAATTTTAATTAAAGCGCCAAATATTTGGGAATTTGATCTTTAAAAGTAAGGTATTAATTTTTCTTTTAGATTTTAAACTAATTAGTTAATAAAATAAATAGCAATTAACAAGGTAACGAGAATTATACTGGTAAATAATTCTTTTCTTTTATTATAATTTAAGCGGTATCCAACATTTTCATTTGTGTTCATTTAACTTTAAAAGTTTGTTTAATTTTTTGTTTTTATTTTTGTGGTTGTTTAAAAGAGAAATAAATTCATTCATTTGAATTTTTGTAGTAAACTTTGATTTTTATTTATTTGTGTTTGGAACAATTAACAATGTTTTGCAGATATAGTTTAAGTAGTACTTCAATTACAGCGATCCGCCTGAAAGAGTCTCAAGTTATTAGTGGAACTTGCTTTTATTAGTGGAATTTTAGAACTGAAGTTTGCTGAAGACATGTTTTTAATAACTTGGCAATTGCCTTTCAATAGTAAAAACTGCAAACTCACATGATTCCAATAGGACATCACTTATTTGCAGGTTTTCATTATTCACACAAATATGATTACCAAATGGTTAAATCTTTCTAACGCAATAATATTTAAATTCGGCGTGAAATTCTGTACTCTCGCAATATATTTATTGTAGCGGTAAAACAACGGAATAAAGGTTATTAGCATTAATGTTCACTTTATTATTGGATTTCATTCGTAAATTGTCAACTAACTGCACAAGATATTCATTGTTAAAATTATTAATACGATGGACTGAACTGTACTATAAACCACTCAACCTTAATCGTTAAATTTATTGACTCGAAGAACTAAACTGTACTTCAAGCAATTAGGTTTGTATTTATAACACTCAAAATACCTGGCCCACGTTGGACCGCCAATTTACAACGCTCAAAATCTACAAACTAAATAATAATAATAATATTATACTTACGTTAAAAGATGCTCAAGATTACCACGGCTTGAGATTTAGCGCTATCTTACAAATTTTAATTTCAGGTCGTAGGTATTGGTTCTGCAGTTGTCTTATTTGTAAAAGGAGTAGATAAAAGTTTCAGAAGTCAAATAAATACATTAAATGGGCGCCATCTGATTATGAAATTTAATAACATTAATTAAGCTAGAAAGGATATTGAATTCACTAATCAGAAAATAAACTCAAATTTTAACAGGTTTTTGAACAAAAATTTTGTTATGCTTTTTAGTATCAACAATAGAAAAAAATGAATAAAGCATTCATAATTATATGGTTCCATTTAGCTCACTTTGTTTAAACTAAAACATATTTATTGGATAATAAAAAATAAAAGAATAAAATACAGAAATAACCAGAGAACATAAGAGACAATGGTATCATTTAACATAAATTATTCAACTACTATTGCACTGAAAAGATTCAAAATTTATTGAACTGAGAATATTCAAGATTTATTGAACGGAAAATATTAAGGATTTATTGAACTTAAAATTATTCAAAATTTATTGAACATAAAATTATTCAAAATTTTAAGAAATTAACATATTCAGTTATTATTGAAGTTAAAGTATTCAAGTATTATTGAAATTAACATTCTAGTATTAAACCCTACCAAAGAGCTCTCTTACGATAATGAATGATAAAAATCAACCATCCAAATAATCCATAAATAAGAACAAAAATTACTCAAAAATTTACACACAAAATAGATAATCCTTAAGTGACAATACTTTGATCCATTAGATCGATTTTATACAAAGCCAATAATTACTAGCATCACAGAAACCATTACTATTGACTGATAGAAACTGGAAACGCTTCTTATTAGGTGATAATTCCTGAATGTGACTTTTGATGAATTAAACTTGACTGCACCAGGTCCAAAGAAACTATTTTGGTAGTTCATTTCAACCAAACAAAACGTTCAAAACAATCCATATGGTTCAACTAACTTTCTTTATTAAATCACAGTTAAAACAATCCTGTTTTTTTTTAGTATTCTTAATTAAAATAACTTGCATCCGATAACTAACGGCAATATCTTTAAAGTTTTAAACAATTTAAACTCATTTAGCACTTGCTAGTTTAGTTACTTCCGATAAAATCGATAATTATTTATTCTTATCGACATATAGAACGGGAATTGATTAATATTATTATGGATCCGTCTGCAAATAAGCGATAATCCCAAACAAATACGTGTTCTATAATTTTATAATGATGATTACGGAAAATTTTAAGAACCACTAGATTTTTTAATAACATAAATTCACTAATTTACAACTGGAACGATAGAAATAATTATTTAATGACCCATCACGAAATATCGTACTATTATTATCTATAAACTGTACTGTATTCAGACCAACGACTGAATTGTTAAACTATCTCGAATCAACCACTCAAGTCAAGTCTACTTAAAAACTGAAGGTTATTTTATTATATACGGAATATTTTGGAGGGTGTAGTTCTGCATACACCAATCAAAAAATCGCGTATTCCGGTCTAACCAAATCAGGGCTGTACAGTCCACGTGTAGTCAATAGAGAAAGTTTTCTTAATTTCACTACTAGATTTTGACCCTAAAAAACTAGAAATTACGCAGTTTTTGTTTTTGTTGCAGTTTTTGTTGTTGAAAGAAAAATGTACACAGATGTTATATTAACGCAAGTATAGCAGACACATCAAGTTTTTAGGCGCATATGTAAATAATCGAAAAAGATTTTTTAACACGTAGCAAACATAATTTGATAAAGGAGATTTTTTTATAATATTTTCACGGAACACCAAACTGCAATATCTATGCGAACCAAACAAAGTTAGATTTATCATGCACCATATTTAATAATTTTCAAGGTGTTAACAAAGAATATACAATCAATTTAATCAATATACACATGCGTAAATAAAATACAGACAGGAATAATTTATTGCCCAAATGTTTTTGTAATTCTAAAAAGATTTGAAACACAACCTTTTTAAAATAATTTTTTTATAGGTTTATTTGTACCAAACGTTAACACAAGTTTATATTTTAAGAAGAACGCAAATTTGCAGAACCGGACTTAAGATTTTTCAGTAAATATGTAGACAAAACTACATTTATTCACGACTGATAAAAATATACCGTTACATATTTTACGGGAAACGGAACGAGATGACCACGAAACAATCTCCAAAAATCAATTAGTTGCACTTGGCGGAGCTATTAGGGCGAACCGCCAGTAACTTAGGCCCGAAGGCCGATATGAGACCGCGACCCAAACTGGATAACTAATATTTTAAGAAAGGAAAGTTCACAGCCATCCTATCAGACACATAAATGACACACACTGCAGCAATGAGAAGAAACCTTCTCGAACATTCGATGGGGGTTTACAGGGACCACGACTTGTTTTGTAGCATGAAATCTGATATTTACAGAATATTGCAGACTGTTTTTTGGACGTATATTTTCGAAGAATCTACTTAACAAACACGAAAATAAGCAGGTAAAAGGAAAACATAAATTTGATTTAACTGCATTTTTAGACATATCGACTGCATTACAGCGACTGTATTACATTAAATTCTGTGAAATTTAAACAATTTAAGTCAACTGCCGAAATTGATATACATATCTACTAACCGGATAATTTTAAAATAACTTACGTTAGTGGCATAAGTGACTTCCCTAAAGCTTGGGTAGCATATCATATTAAAAATACTATTATTTCAACGAAGACAAACGCTTAGTGATATCCTAAGCAGCATCGTTTTTTTTAAATAAACACCTACATGGTGTTCGGAAATATTAAAACTAGTCACAAATGACAAACCAATAATTTGAATCTGATAAATCTGAATAAATAAACATTTATAAGCTAGAGTTCATCCAATGATGTCCTTTAGTTTGTACTGGCTGCGCAAAATACAATTATACTACTCGCTCGCGCACGATGCTCTGCTTTTACACAAAACACTACACAAGGTCAAACAGTTTGGTCCTTTTCAGTCTTAGGACAAGATGTTGGCTATCCAGTAGCTGAAGGGCTTCCGCGTTGACTTGATGGTATAGTCTGGCCTGATGTTTGCCAGCGAATCTTTTTATCTCCTCGCGAACCATTGGGATGCCAAGATCACGATAGAGTTACTGGTTGCGTATGCACCATGGAGCAGCATCTAAGTAGCAGTAACAGAGATCGGAACTTTGATTAAATAGTTGTTAGGTAACCGCAACTAAATTTATATGACCTTATAGGTTAAATTACTTCAATTTAGAATATTTTAGTAATTATGTAGTTGTTTCTACTATTTATTGGAACTACAGCATAATTACCTTAACGTGTTAGCAACTTCAAAATGGCATTATGATTGTACAGTAACTTTCCCAAAGCTACTTAACAAGAAGAATCACTTTAAAGTGAGTTTTACTACTTATTTTGCATCAGAATTACGACAATGTACCAGTTACTATTACAAATTACAATCAAGTAACAGTCACTTCTATTAGGCAATTCAAACCAATATGGCTGCTACTGGCAAACATTCCCGTTGGCGCCACAGAAAACACATTTGATTGGTACTTGAATTGCCTTCTAGAGGCATGTCTGCTGTTGATTAATTTGGAATTTGAGGGTTACTTTTCCACTGGTAGTAGTTGTGGTCAATACAATTATTTTGCTCCCATTTATAAACCCTTAACAATGGTTTAGTATACTTCCCCGTTTGTTTGGTTGCCATAACCTTAAAATATGTCGTATCTAATTATTATGCAGCAGTATAAAAAACTGAACAGTTTTTAAAGTACCAATGGGAACCTTACAGTAGCATTAGAAACTGGAAAGTGATTACGAAAACGTTGACGTCGATTTATAGGTAAAGTCTTTGTTGAATGTTCCAGAATTTTTTAACCTATTCTATACTTCGTGGTAATAACAACCTTAAAATAGAATTTGTTTAGTTCTCGTTACTGCTAATTAAGTGACACTAACAGGAGGCACCCATTTTACAGTGAATAATACTTTATAGTGATTTTTGAAAACTACTTCATATTTACTTGTAGAATGTTGGAGGCTATTAATCAATTTTCAATTTGTTATAATTGTTAATAGATGTTTTACTAGAAGCTTCAATAAAAATAACAAATTGTACCTTAGAAGTAATATACTAGTATATTATGCAACGAGCACATAATGATGGCTATTAATACACGAGTATGACGTTTACAACACGAGCGCAGCGAGTGTTGTAATTCATACGAGTGTATTAATAACCATAATGTGCGAGTTGCATACACTATTTTTTCTTCGACCGTAACTGATTTTTTACTACTAAGTGGACTTCTAAAACTGTTATAAGGTGTAACCTCAAACTGGGTGAAGGTCAGACGAGGACTTTTCTATACAATTTCAAATTTTTTAAACTCTTATTGTTTTATAAAAATTCGCGACGAATTTAATTATTACTTTTTAAGACATACTTACGAAATTGATAAATAAAAGTTTCAAAAAATACATTCAGAATTTCTTTAAATTAATGTTTAATAAAACTAACAATAAGAATAATTTGTTAGAACAGATTTAAAACAATAGTAATTATCAGTAATATTTATTATTCACTGCGTGACGATGGAGGATGAGGTACGTTTCCAAGTTTAGTAATATACTTTGGCTAGTTCTTACGCAACCATGAGATATTCTTGATTCTCATTGATCAACAGCTCGTTATTCTTGACTCTCATTGGTCAACAACTCATTGCATAATGGAAACTCGTTGCATAATGAACCTCATTATGAAACGGCTATTGCATATATAATAATTGAATTAGAGTACAGGAGTAGAAAAAAATGGTTTCTATCATGTGTATCAACTTATAAGTATTTTTGTCAGATTTTATTAAAGACATATTTTATTAAAAATATATTTAAAGAAGGCACGTTAATTTTAGGATAGTTCTGTCAGTAATGCTATTTAAAGTATGGTAAATGTTGTTCTCTAGCTCCGCTACATTTAGGTACAGTTGTTTGTAAACTTCGTCTTTTATAAAATGTCCAGGCCAACAAAGTGGTGCATTTGTCTCTATCCATTGATCATCAAAGATTCTCTTCAACAGGTTAGAAGTCTCAGAATAATTATGAGCAGGTTCTCCATCCTGCTGAAAGTGGACACAACCGTGCCAATCAATTTAATGTTGTCTAGAAGATCATCGAGTATTGGTGTTAATAATTCAATATATTGTTTTCCTTTTTATAAGTAAAAGCAGATTAAAAAACACAAATTTGTTGTTTATTCTAAATTTAAATAAAGCTATGTAAATTAAAATAGAACTATTAATATAAATAATGTTCAAAATCTTGGTCGTTTACTACTTGAAAGGCGGTGAATAAATTGTTGTTAAACGTTTTCGCTAACATTTTGAGGATTTTGTTCCATTTATATCGTATACGTTTCTTCAGATTTTCCAAGTTATTTGTCCTATCTGTGTAGAATTTACTTTTTAAGCAACTCTATAAGAAATAGACCAATGGGACTAAATCTAGAGACCTCCGGCCACTGGATTGGTCTTCGTTGACCAATTCGTCGACTATGAAGTGCTTCGTTTAGGTATTTCCGAACAATAATAGTTTTTTCTTTTTCAAGTAGTCAATCAAGAGTATTCCATGCGCATTTTAAAAACAGTCGCTATAACTTTACCGGTCGATGGAATTGCCGTTGCCTTCGTTGGAGTTGGTTCACCTTTCGGCGGTCCATTCTTTTGACTTTTGTTCAGGGTAAGGAAATTCACTCGCAAATGAAAAAAACTCGATTCTTTTCTTATTTTATCATTTGTGAACGAATTTTATATTTAAACATTTATGATTCATTCTTTCAAAAATTAAATTTTAACGGCATTATGCTAACGTACATAATCGATTAAAATCTTTTGATGAAAACAAGTAAATCGAAAACAGGGTATCGATTAATTAAAAATTATTAAACAAAATTCGACAGCGCGCATACAGCGCCATACAAATTTGGTCTCCGTGTATTAATAACCTGCGTTGTTATTTAATGATTCCGGAATGAATCATACGTGATAAATTTGTAAACGATAAATATTTTTGAATTCTCAACAAATATGATTCGCTCGGGAACGAAAATTTATTTATACCAGAGAATTAAAAAATAAAATTCGTGAACGAATGACTAAATTCTTATAAGAATTATTCTTTTGCGAGCGAATCATTTTTTTTACCTACCCTGCTTATGTTTGACCACAGTAGTGTTGTGGTGGAACCTTTTCTCAATAACCGTTATGAATCGACAAAAGAACTCGGTTGGATTGCGCTTATAGAGTGCAAACTAATAAGTTGAAATGTCTTTTTGACATTGTTTTTGGTTAGGTGTTATACTCTATGGTCTGCCAAAATGCTTTTGTTTTTTTTTCAATATAGTGATGATGCGTCTTATTTAATCAGCTTCCTGTTGATTGCTTAGAAACTGCCTGAAATAATGCTTGTATTACTTTAGACTTTTAGAGCTTTGTCAGTTCGTTGCAGTTATTGTTTTGAGAACTTTTTGTTAGCTCTGTTATAGGCTTTCATTCTTCATGAGGGTGAAGTGGTGTTACCTATTGCTTTATCACTTGTTTAAACAGTTGTTTAGTGTGCAGATAACGCTGTTGGTGCTTGATACGCTGGTGTCCGGATTGTAAATGTAACATGAATTATTGTTCTATACACCCCCTTTTAAATCTATCTATAGGTATTATGCATTTAACCGAAAGCTAATTTATTGCATTAATTTACTTTTGACCAAAGTTTACCTTTGGTAATAAGTTTGCCGACCTATTCCATGTGGTAGTCGAGTTTTAAAATGAGATTAGGTTTATTGTTTTTGGTGCATCACACTTGTATGTTTTATGTTTTCTATTACTTTTAAGTGTACTATTTTCCATAAGCTTGTAAAATGGGTGCTCTGCATTAATAGTTTACATTTGAATAGGGTAAATTGAGGTCAACAACTTATTGTTTATTTCTTATTCTAGTGATGTTTTCCGTGGAGTAATAGTTATTTGTATGTCAAGGCCCGAAAGAACAACTTTGCTGGACGAGTCTGAAGATTGCGGGATGAGGGAGCGCAGCGACCGAATCTTGCAAAAGGCGAGGCCAGCAAAGTTGTGTTTCGGCCGAGGCGTACACAAAATTTTTTCGTCGACCAATTTGAGGTTTCTTTTCCTGACACCATTTCAGAAATAAGTTATAGTGTTGTTCGTATCTTTGTTTTGATTTCTCGGGGAGAGAATTTAACAACGCATAATTTGCTTGTTCCTGCAGATCTGGCGGAGTATTAGAAATATTGCTGTCACTGTCTTCGTCCATAATATTTAACTTCGCAAATAGGTATTCAAATTATTAACAATAACCAGCACCAATGTGACCAAGTTAACTACAATTTGAAGGTTATGTAACATAATTTGACAGATTAATATTAAAATGATACAGCATTAATCAAGCAACTTACAATTTACAGCTATATATCAAGTTGCCTATATCACCCTGCATGAACCGAAAGTGTTTTTTCAGTACAGAACTGTCATTTTCGGTTCATGCTCCAGCAAAGCGTCGTTTTCGGTATTTAAATTAGTACCGAATAGACAACTTTCAGATATGGTCGACGAAAAAACATTTGTTGAAACCTTTTCTCACTTTATGATAAATTCATTTATGGGTTAAGGATTACGTTGTTAGTCCTGAATAACTTTGGATTCGTATAGAGCTATTTAAAACTATTAGTCCGGTCAAAATCGACGAAAAAATAGTGGTAAGTTTACATTAATTCGCATAGGGCTGAAAATTGGTACAGGTCTTAGGTACACTATTACAAATAAAATTTTAAAAATCCTCACCGATCCTACGTCTGCTAAGATATTTATTCAAGGTCAAAGGTCAAAAGGATCAATTTTTTGCATTTTTTTCCTAAACGGTAAGTGTTATTATAAAAATAGGCCAGACAAAAGTTGTAGATTATGCAATTATCTACAAAAATTGTTCTTATACTTTTTGTCCTACGAATCACCATTCCTGAGATATCGCTATTCTAAAAGTTGAAGAAGTCGCATTCGACATAATATGCACACATAATAGTATATTAAAGTATTAGTTTCATAAGACATGTTTTTAGAGCACGCTTCCGAGTTTAGAAAACGACCCGCGTAGCGGGGAGTTTTCTAAAGGACAAGTGCGCTAAAACGTCTTATGAAACGAATACTTTATACTATTTTTTCTATTTGCCTTATTTTTAATCATTTTAAAAAAGAAATAACTTAATTTTGAATAAGATTTGTTAGGGGAACTCTCTAAACAGTTGGCAACACTAAAAACTCAGGTTTCGCATTTGTTTTTCTTTACGGCATTAAATAAGTTTGACATTTTTAAAACAACTGTTCATACTGATATTAACTTTAAAAAATATAATGTTACTGTTTTCCGTATTCTAATACATTTCATTAGGACACGCAAAATGCGTGTCCTAATCGCTTCATTAGGACACACAAATATAAAAAGTATTTCAAGGCGGCGCGGCGTAGATGCGCATATTATTATTTTCGATGTTTCAAATGGCGATATCTCAGGAATGGTGATTCGTAGGACAGAAAGTATAAGAACAATTTCTGTAGATAATTGCATGATCTACAACTTTTGTCTGACCTATTTTTATAATAACACTTACTGTTTACGAGAAAAATGCAAAAAACCGATACTTTTGACCTTTGACCTTGAATAAATTTTTTAGCAGACATAGGATCGGTGGGGATTTTTAAAATTTTATTTGTAATAGTGTACTTAAGACCTGTGCCAATTTTCAGCTCTATGCGAATTATTGTAAATTAAGTTGTCTATTTTGACCGGTCATACCTTGAGAATCTGGCATTAGAAATCATCAAACATATTTCAGTTGTAGGCAGATGGAAGTAATTTAAAGATGCTTTGTCCTGTTGCTTATTATTTATTTTAATTAAAAATATAATTATTCAGCCTTCAGCAGCGAACTTACTAAAGGGTTTTTTATATTCTGAAAAGACAGATTTAAATATTTAAAGCCTATTGAATGTGCTAACGATTGTCTGCTTATTTACTAATGTTGATATTTATATTTAGTATTAAGCTAATTATTTACTTGAAAATGTTAGATTTAAAATATATTATAGATGAGATTTGAGGGGTGATTACATTTTATACACATGTTCTTAAAAATATGGATTTGTTTATAGTGCAATGATAATTTTCAGATCGTCTGAAATAAAACATAAGTCCCTTAATTCAAATAAAAATGTATATATCAAATTAACTTAAAAATAATTTATATCGTTTCATTACAAAAAAAATAATCACATATTTATTTGTTCACTTATAATTAAGGTAGTCTTGTCTTTTTTAAAAATGTTTTTCTTATAAATATTGTTGTACATCCTACGGTCACAAGCAGCATTTTTAGTCATCGCTACGTAGCAGCAACTACCAGTGGAACTATTAAGTTTTTGCCTCTAGTCACAAGCAGGTAATTGCTACGGTTTCATTACGTGCCTGGAACAATCTTTGGGTAGCAGATACGTGGCGGCGTAGTAATTGCTACTTTTGTGGAACTTTTTTAACTTAACAATATTCTATCATTTTCTATACTAATGCTGCGGTTGTGTTACAAAATGGATTACTATTTTATTTGTAAAACGTACTTAATAATTCAAAGAGCGATGAATTATGTTTGCTTATTTTGTCATTGCAGTATACCAAAATTATAACCATCGTACTTTTTCTGTTAAATGTGATGATGATAGGCCAAAAAATAACAACGCGCATTCTTTAAATATATCTTTTATTAAAAATTGTCTTTAATAAAATATGACAAAAATACTTATAAGTTGATACACATTATAGAAACCATTTTTATATTATTCATTCTATGTTCTTTTATGTGTTTAAATAAAAGATACTCAATCGTTATCATTAATTAACTTTATTAATAGTGAGTGAGCAGGGAGCATTACATACGCAATGCATACACTGTACAACATGTGTTTCCTTCAAGCCAACTCAAGTGGTACTGACGGACCTATACCGACGGACGGGCCAGGATTGGCTAGTTACATCACTACAAATAAATGTTGCCAACTTCAAGTTACATACATAACAGTTCCTAAGCACAATTGGGCACCAATTTGTTATTTGTATTGAAGGTTATGTAGTAAAACATCTAATAACAATCATAACAAATTGCAAATTGATTAATGGCCTCCAACATTTTACAAGTAAATGTGAAGATGGAGTAGTTTCCGAAAAATTACTTTAACGTGATTCTCCTGGGTAGCAAAAATGTAAGTTTTACTTTCAATACTACGGTAAGGTTTCGGAACTTTAAAAGGTTAAGCAAAGGTTCCAGGCAGGAACTCTCAGTACTAACCCCTTGGATTACATAAACCCTTTTTTAAGTTGTGTAGTTAGAACTAACTAATTCAAAGGTTTATTAAAGTGAATTGCAAATTTGTTCTATATTTCCTACCCAAAAAATTTAATAGCCATTAATTTACAAAGAACAAAAATTTAAGATGGTAAACTTATCTCACATATTAAGGTTATAGTTTTCTTAAAAAAAATTATAATTTTTATTTAAGTCAATAGAGGGCTCTCAAGTTATGATTAGTAAAGAGTATTTCTGATCTGTAAAAAGTAAAGTTTGAGATTCTTTTAGAGGAAAACAAAACTTTGGTCTTCTTAAACAAATTTTATATCTATTTATTAATAAGAGCTGGTAATATAAATCAACATAAAACATATTTAAAATGACATAAAATTCCAGCAAGATGTTGGAGTCTCTATCATCAAATTAGACGGGAAGAGTATTATAATATTAGAATTTAATTCTTATATTAAGAAAAGGTTAGTTTTATAGTCATCCATAAAATTATTTAGTTAAAAAAATCATAAGCTGTCCATCACAATAGTTCTATTTGTTACATACAGACGGGCATAATGGGCTAGGTGATAACCGATAATTAAATAACTGATAAACTAATTGATAGTACAGACTGCTACTGCTGTTAGTACGGTAGCTAAGAGTCTACAAGGTTAGCCATATAATTATTCTGATAGTTATATTTCTGATTGGCCAAAGTGTCTAGAAATTAAAATTGTGTTTAAAAGCGTCTTGTCTTGGCAGTTAAGTATGCCACGCAGAAACCTTCTATTTCTGTACGCATACAAAATGTATATAAACGCCTAAAGCCATCCTTGATTAATGTGCACTTCGTTCAGATTGAACTAATTCCTTTATAGTACGCCTGACATCAGCTGCTGCGAGTCTGAAGAGTGAAAAAGAGATTAGCAATGAAAAATGTCTCTTCACACACAGAGACAGAGCAAGAGAGGATAACCTTCTATTGTGCGGCTTTTCTGCTCTACTGCAGAATTAGCATGTCTGTTTGATTTTTTAAAAAGCAAAACCTGCATGCAGCAAAACAACAAAAAGAGACGTTAATGTCTCTATGCGACAACGCGTTGCTGCTGTTTTACATTTGCATGCAATAAATTCGGAAGAAGTAATTTATTGGTTATTTCAAAGTCAACGTTTAAATCAGTGCTCGTTGTTGGGAATTTGTTCGTTTGTCTCTAAATCAAATAATCCGTGTTAGCAACCGTTTCGAAATTACACAATAAAGAGTTCTGCTAAGGATTAGGGTGAGATAAATGACTCTCCGTGTGAGAATGAGAAACAGAAGGTCTAGGTCGAAGAACGATTTATTCTGGAAATATTGCACCCAGTTTGATAAAAATGACATGGTTTAGTCTGAAGGAATATTTTTCATCATTTTTCTGGCGCTTTTTCTAATTAAATGCTACAAATATTCTCAAGAGATTATAAACTTTTATATAAGAGTTTAATATTTGCAAAAGTGTATTAAATTTAAATTGGAAATATTAATCAAAAGGGTGTATTAATAAATAAATTTCGCCAATTTCAATTTTAAATAAATAAAATATATTTCGATTTTCTTTTACGTCTTATATGGAGGTACTTAAATACAATTATTGCTTTTCTCAAGAGTAACTAAATTCAAAGCGGACTGTAATAAGCGGAAAGTTCTGCGCCATGGGAGGAGGACTAAGCGAATACTGTGAAAGCTCGTTATTGAGTTGCTCACTCGAGAATGATCAAGTTAGCTTCGAGACATTTTAGTCACCAACAAAACTTACAATCAATCATTTTAGATTTTTATTGGAATTCATTTTAAATTTTGAAATGTTATTTGCCAACCTAAACCTTACAATAATCTTATTTACATTACATACTATCTTTAGGTTGTATTATGACTAATGTGAATTAAATTACTAATTATATGTGCTAATTGCTTTTTTCCTGGTAGATATTTTGGCCATTTTTCACACAATTTGTTAAAAATTCCCACTTTGAGGCTATTACCATGTAATTAACTGCTTTTTACAGGAAAAAGAAATTTTCCGTTGGAGTTTCGTATTAAAAATTCCTACTGTATAATTTCAGTTCTCTTTTTAGACGCAACACGCGTTTTATATGTCATTTTATGTATTTACATAAATTCAAATAACTGCAATCTAAAAGTGAAAGTAGAAAATTTTTAAATATTTAGTAAATGTTCTACATTCACTAAAGATTTCTGTTTTACAAAAAAATTGGGTGTGGCTTTTTAACAAGAATTCCATCTCAAATCGATATCTACATACGTAACTAATCGAATATGGTGCCTGAAACATTGTTACAGCATTAAATCTCAGAAAAAATTGGAATTTATGAAATGAAACTTAAAATACTTCACTCATCCCGAAATGTCATAGATCATTTTCAGTTTACTTCAAGTAAAAATAAAAAAATATAAAATAATGATAATCGTTATCATTTTCTACCTAACTTTGTATTATACTAGTAGACCGAAATAATAGAGAGTGATTTATTCACACAATCTAGAGCGTTGCGGATTGCGCATGCATTTTACGCTAATGGCTACAGTAACACTGCAAATTTGTCTTACGTTGGATTGCGAAACATGTCTTCGTTATCTTATGCTTTTTTAGAGGAGGTAGTATACTCTGCTAGAGTGTACTGCCTCTGATAGAGTATATACGGTGATAATGGTACGGATTGTGCATGAATCACTCTATATTTTTCCTACCAATTATAACAATCCATTTTTACTGCTTAAATTATTTCCTAAAACTGTACATCACCCTGACTAAAAAACTAAACTAAAATCTAAAAAACCTAACCTTATATACTATACCCTACCTACAATAATTCGAATAACAGACTTAAGAATGTTTTAGGAAATTCAAAAGATCAGTAAGTAGATTAAGTAGATGAATAAATCGGAGATAGGTATATAAAATATCATGTAATAACTGTAATCAAGTATATATAGGGTAATGTAAGAGACGCTTAAAGATTTGGTACAAAGGGCATTTAGCTCTCTTAAAATTTAAAAGGCCTGATAAATCTAGCATCGCATTGCATATGCTTGAACAAAATCATAAGGCTAAATGCGTAGAATTAATTAGAAATGTAAACAAACCAACAGAACTGTTTTGACTGCTTTGAAATTATTAAGACTAGAAAAGCGCTATTAAACTCTGATTTAGGTCCTACCAATTCAACAGTCTTTTAGAATTGCTCCAGTAATCAGTCAAGCTTGACGGTTAGTCAAACCGTGAAGTTCTGTAGGTATATAAGGTTAGATTTTTAGATTTTAGTTTACGTTTTCAGTGCCTGCTGAAGATTACAGCTTAGCTGTTGATTCACGTGTCCAAAGCAATTAAAAGTGTGTGTGGCGAGGGTGAAGTACAGTTTCAGTAAGTTTAGACCACAGTTTGAGTTTTTTCGTTTGGTTAAATTATTTAATTTTACCCAGTTAACAATTAAAATTCATTCATGAACCTACCTATGAATCAACAGATATACCGTATAACACTTCATTAATAATAATTAAATTTTATGTAAGGCTGTATTAGATAGGTAAACTATTTTGCATTTAGAAAACTAAAAATAATTTTGCATTCCTGTTTCTAATTTAAAGGGAGTTATTAACATTTCATTACAAACCTTTTTTTTGATAAATTTAGAATTCTATTTACAACACCATTTAAAAACTTGCTAAAAATGATGCTTTTGTTCCTATTGTTTTAGGATAGATGAAAACTCATTTGAACTATCTTCCAGCTCCCTTGATTTTTACTGAATGACGTAGCACTACCCATATCCGTCAGAAAAAATTGTTTTTGTGCCAGTTGGTAAATATAATGATTAGGTTGAATCTTAAAATTATTGTTGTGGTTAAACATTTTTCTGAATTTAATATTCGCATTATTTGGAGGATTATTGTAAATTAACAAAATTGTTTTTGGTGGTACCTGTCTTTAGGCAAATGGTGGATTCAAACCTTTTATAACTGAAAGTAAGTTTTTTAGTCGATCTTTGTTTAAATTTAATAAACCAATTTGAACGATTCTATTAAAGACTTTTAGTCCGACCTTTTACAGAAATTTTCTTTAAATGAAATGTAGTCGAATTGTCTTTATGGTAAATTAATTTGATTTTACCTTGGAGTTAGATGGAATGGAAATTTAAATGACTGCAGAAATCCAATTTGAAAAAGCTTGTGCAACAGTAAACATGATTTTTAGTCACTTTTGTAGCATATCATTGTACTAATCATTATGTACTCTCGAACTCCGGACTTGAAGCTTGTAGGATGTTTCAATGTTCCCAATAGGATCTTTAAAGTCATATTTTTCTTGCAAGAGTATTGTGCCTATTTCAACGTCGGGGGTATCAGTTAGAAATCAGAAGGTATTAACAGGGGCAGAAGCCAACCGTTCTTTCAAAGTTTCAAAAACCGGATTTGCCTCGATGGTTCAAACTATTAATTGGTCGACCCTTCTTACATCCTTGGAGGAAAGCAGCAATAGGACTACTAGTGGTGAAAAAATCGTTTATAAACCGACGATAATATTTAATTAAAATTGCATTTAATTAGTCAAACTTGCTCTACTGAGGAGGAGTTGGCTAATTTGCTAAATAAGTAATTTTTCTTTTCTTCTTTATTCACTTTTCAACTTATCTTGTGCTAAAACAGCGGATCCAAAATAAAATGATTTATATGAAAAATTATTATAATTACGATTTTGCTACTTTTGTAAACGTAAGCATGTACGTTTATTGTCACTTCATATTTTACAGTGCACTGAAATTTAGAAGCAGACACTTCATAGTACGCAGGTGTAGTAGGTATCTTTCATCGTTGTAATTACAGCGTGGAACGAACAAGTATCTTCTTTCAATAAAGTTTGAGTGGACGTAATAAAGTGCAGTCCTCTAATTAATTACGTTCCACCCTTAACACTCGGTTATAGTACCAGTTGAAAACGTAGTAGTAACGAGTTGAAAACTTTTATTACCGCAAATTAACATACTACATTTATCTCTCTAAAAACAACTGAAAAGCTGATTGAGGATATCTGCGTTGGTGTTTACACTGCTGTCATTACTTACTAAACGATTTTACAAACATAAATGAATAAAGCTGGTATAGATTGAAACAAGTTGCTTCAATGAACCGAGGCTAGAATAACCAATTTACAAGCATTGATTACATGTATTGATTTTGGTTTCAACGGATGATGTTTCATTTGAAAAAAGAAAGATATCGTTGGTTTGTTTGTTAGCAATTTTATTTTTTGCAAATAGCTGGAGGGTCTCTAAACTTGGTTTCTACTTTATACTTCCGTTTTAAGGAGAATTATATTAGAATTTATATTTATAGAAATTACGATTTATTCATAGCACGTACCTCTTCCAAATGAAAACGTGTTTTAGACAAAGTTGAAGATCATGAACCTAAAAATATGTATGTATAGTTTAAAATTATTTTAAAGGAAAACCGTCGGTTATGCATTTTAAATTGCAATTGCAATTCTCGCTTTATTTTTGTATCTCTGTTCTATATATTTAGTTAGAATAACGAAATGAATTTCAACATGCTCGAGTCTTATTTCACAACCTGGCAAAAGTCACGTTTCTTTATCATTTCTATCCTAAGTATTACAAAAGCTATCAAAGCGTATAATTTTGATTTTGATGAAGAAAGAGAGATGGCGAAAGGAAAAACTGGAAAAGCTTGTTTATACGTGCGGTCGTTATATCCGCAAATTAAAGGGGGGGTTACAAGTTTTGTGTTAGTTACTCTTGTCCGGAAGAGCCTCGAGCGCCGCCGTCGACTTTTTGCAAGGCACAGGGACGAAAACCCCATTATAGCAATTTCCATCCACTGTACGAAGGACGCTACTAAATCTTACCCTGAATGGACTGACTGAACAAATACAATGGACTACACTCGACCCCGTCAACCAATTCTTCCGACCTTTTTAACTTCCTTGCTAAACAAAAATTCAACCAAAAGGGTTTTTTCTTCTAAACACTACGCCGCACAGAACTTCGTTTCTGTTTGTAGCAGGAAATTAGGGAAGCACTTTGTGTTTGGGGTATGTAGACTGTGGTGGTTTGGAAAATTAAACTTATATAGTTTAGTTGAAAGGATTTATGCTATTTCGGGATGTAGTAGGCGTAAGGAAAATATTAAAAGAACTAGCGGTTATTAATTTAATGCATGAGTCGTTCTTCTAACGATGCAGAAAAATGTTTGTTCAAATATCGTTTAATATATTTACTTACTTTTGGATTGATTTATTGGGATATAATTACGTAACAAAACTAAACATACACATCAGCTTACACTTCATTACAATTAAGTAATAAAACAAACATAATGCAAAGTGAACCGCGTTTGGGTACCATGAAGTAGGTAGAGTATACGAATTCTACACTTTTAAATCCCTACAACCACCTTCACAAATACAAAATGTTTAAGTTCATAGATTTAAGCGTATTTTAGCCAATTTGAATATGTACAACCATTAAGAAAATAGTCACACCTGCGAACAGGATTGTTACAGTACAGAAACTGCGCTCTTCGGGATTCCACCAAAATTATCCCAACCTCTAGGACTGATATCCCGAAGTAGCGTCAGAAAATATATTTGTCCTGGAATCGCGTGAGTGGTGCCTCTTAATACAGTTAGTAAATAAGAACATAGGAACAAATTGATTAATTAAATTTAAAACTTTTTACAGCGTTTTGCATTTAACGAGCAATTAAATTTACTTAAACTTTTGAATGTAAACAAACTTTACTTTACTACTGCTCATGACGGAATAAATGTTGACTACCGTTTAAGACAGTTGATTCGTCCATCATCTAAATGATTAGTCAACATACTATACATGACAAATACGAAAACGATAACAATGATGTAAATAGGTCAGATTTGGTAGGAATTTGAGAATTGACTAAACATACGATTTAACGTAGAAAAATAAATTTGATTAAGCACAATTAATTATATAATAAAAATAAAATGAACATTAGTAGCGAAACATGCTAAGAAGTTTATTTATTGTAATAATTTTACATGCAATGTTATTTTTAAAATTAGCAGAATATAGCAAAATTTACGATTTATCATGCAAACATAACCTAACTTTCTGCATTAATGTTTCAATACAGGATTGTTATATCATACATGTTAGACTGATAAATTCAATATATTCACTTAGTCGCTAATTAACAAAATTTAGTATACAGTTTCAGCTGTTTAGGTGGACAGGTTTCTTATTTCAGATGTGTGGTCTATCGCAAATGGGAATTGTCAAATCTCGATAAACCAATTCAGTTACGGACTGCGTTTTATCTTAAATAGAATAAAATGAGTTACTATTTATAACTACGTAATAATAATAATCACCCCTTCCCTCCCGCACAACCTTATAGAGGCCTGGTTTCCAGGTTATGGCTTGTAGCAATTATTATTATATTATTATAATGATGGAACTAACTTACTTGATTTTAAAGGTTGAATGAAATTTTATACTGTTTAGTTTTATTTTGTGCATTTTGTTTAATGTTCCATTACAGTTGACACTATTATTGTACAAGGAACGAAAACTGAACGAAAGTTGTTTAAAGGCATACAAATCTTGAATCAAAGCTATAGCATTAGAACGTAGCATCGTCAAAACTATTGCTTAGTTTTTCTTTATGTATTAAATTATACACGATATAAATTTATTAAAGAAAGTTTTATAATGGTGGAGTGTTGTAGCTGTACCATAGGTTTATAAGGGTGTCCTGTTTAACAGTCTACACTCAATCATTCGGACTGGCTTCTGGCTACAGCAATGAAATTAAAAGAACTTTGCATAATTCGACCTCTAGTTTACGAAATCAGTGTTAGAACCCATCTTGGAACTTTTGCTGGTACCGGATATGACGTCATCGGGATTTTTTTAAATGGTACCAGTAGATTTTAAATATGAAAATTGATAGCAAATGTGATTCTAAATACAAAAGTATTAAGGTAATACAGGCCTAAAATGCATAATAACGGAGCTAGAGCCACTTAACGGGTTCTATCCTGTTTAACAGTCTACACTCAATCATTCGGACTGGCTTCGGGCTAAAGCAATGAAATTAAAAGAACTTTGCATAATCTGACCTCTAGTTTAGAAAATCAGTATTAGAACACATCTTGGAACTTTTGCTGGTACCGGATATGACGTCATCGAGATTTTTTAAACGGTAGCAGTAGGTTTTAAATATCAAAATCGATAGCAAATGTGATTCTGAATACAACAATATTAAGGTAATACAGGTCTAAAATGCATAATAACGGAGCTAGAGCCACTTAACGGGTTCTGTCCTATTTAACAGTCTACACTCAATCATTTGAACTGGCTTCGGGCTAAGGCAATGAAATTAAAAGAACTTTGCATAATCGACCTCTAGTTTACGAAATCAGTATTAGAACTCATCTTGAAACTTTTGCTGGTACCGGATATGACGTCATCGGGATTTTTTAAACGGTACCAGTAGGTTTTAAATATGAAAATCGATAGCAAATGTGATTCTGAATACAAAAATATTAAGGTAATACAGGTCTAAAATGCACAATAACGGAGCTAGAGCCACTTAACGGGTTCTGCCTGTTTAACAGTCTACACTCAATCATTTGAACTGGCTTCTGGCTACAGCAATGAAATTAAAAGAACTTTGCATAATTCGATCTCTAGTTTACGAAATCAGTATTAGAACCCATCTTGAAACTTTTTCTGGTACCGGATATGAAGTTATCAGGATTTTTTTAAAATGGAATCAGTATGTTTTAAAACATACAAACAAACATATATTTTTATACGTTGCGGTCTAGATGGTAATAACCGTTCTTGTTGCTGTACACCCTATGGTGTTAAAAAATTAGATAAGGAAATAAAGGTTTTTTGGTATTCGGTCTACTGTTACCTATTCAATAAGTACTATTTCTGTATTTAATACGGGTAAGTCGAACATCTCCTCTACTAGAAATATAAATCTTAACATTAGGATATTAAAGAGATTAGTTTGGTTATCATTTTGATTCTAAAATTAAAAGCGCATTTGTTTGATGAATGCTATAACATAAGCGAATGAGTTAAGTGGTCGTGGCAGATATTATCTAGGCCTGGCAAGACTACATTTTTTTATTTATAATTTTCATAATTTACTTTATTATTATTATTAACTTTTGTTTCCAAAAAATTCTCAGAAAGACAATAAACTTACGAATTCTTTTATTTTTAAAAGCAATCCTATTGGCTTAATTTAACTAACAGAAAAAAATAATTGGGCATTTTGTTATTTAAATAAATTCTTTTCTTTCTTTCCCTCGCTTTAATTAAAGCATTATTTAACTTCCTTTTAAATTGTTATTCGTCTTCACACGAAGTAATAATTTGAAGTAGTCTAGATAATTTAAAATTCCTTATAGTCAAGAGACACAATATAGTACTGATGAGACTCCAGCTGCTAAGTCTTATTATTATTTAGCTACTCGATTAAGGACAAAACAATGATACTTAGGGCCGATCTTTCCATCTCCATACAACTTTATTTGACCATTAATTATCGTAGATACGATTGAAGTAACAAACGTAGCTATGGCAATTGTTCACTAAATAAATTTATAAGAACATCTTAGACAAATATTGGAATAAATTAATTTATAATAAATTACTGAAGTGTCAGTAATCTCACAGAAGCTATTTCTAAACAGAGCTCTTATGTTTTGGGTGAAGGGCTAGTATCCTGAAAAAAAAAATACATTTGAAACTCAAAGAATTAGTAGATTACTTTTATTTAAACGCACAAAAACAGAAACGCAATACGAAAAAAATGTAATTTGAAAATGAATAATACTACTTACTTAGCTGTTATAAATTTTTGTACAATATTATCTCAGTCAAAGCTAATCCATCTATTAACAAAAGAATTTATTTTTATCAATACCCAACTTTAATTATAAAATCGATATCGGCACGTCACAAATTCGGGCTTTTTCCAGAGCATTTTCACCGACTGGGCACAAAATGCGGAATCAAGTCTTGTATTTATTATATTTATTTTTCTTTAAATAGTGTCTTTATTTGTTCCATATTCACTTATTGTTGGGTATTACTATTTTTTTGATAGTATTTGAGATAGATCAATAAATATTGATTTTGTATAATTAAAATCGTTACGATTAACCTAATTTGTAATTGATAATATTTTGGGATTTTTCCTTGTTTTAACAATATCAAAGCTATGTTTATGTGTGCACATCTGCGTCTTATTGCCACGTGGGGTTTTCGTGACTGAGGGACGTAATCAGAGGTAAGGTTAGACAGTAAACGCAGGTCATAAAAGCATCTATATACTAAACAATAAAACAGTAGGATACAATGAATACATTGGATTACAAATAAGTATGAGGACAGGCAAGTCCTCCTAAATCTAAGATTAACATGAGGGCGATCGGAACCACCCTGTACTAACACTAAGTTCTACAACTAAGCGTAGGAAACTCGGTACTCTGGGTTCCTAGAATACTACAACTAAGCTTAGGGAGCCTGGCACAACTCCGTAATATATAAGCATAACTAAGCAGTAGAGGATCAGGTAATCAATACCCCAGGGATCAGATTCTAGATCTTCTGCTATTAATTAATAAAAAGGTTGCTTACCCGCTTTCTTCTGGATATGGCTTCTTCTAATCATGGCACTGACTGAATTCTAAGCCAGGGCAAGCGGGTTTATATCCTGTGTAAAGCGGAAAACATTAGCATCTTAATGTGAAACGTAAGTGCTGTGCAACGAGCGATTCTGGGTAGTCGTTGGTGTTTCTTTGTTTGTTATCCAGCTGTGGGTTGCTGTGGGTAGGTCGATCGCATGTTGTGCTGAATAGAGGTTCTTGAAAGAGAGCCGCTGGCTCGTGTGTGCGACGTGGGTCGCTAGCAAGTGGGCTGAGTAGAAGTTAGGAGTTCGAATAACAGCAGCTGCTCGCGTGTGCGATAAGCATTAAGCCAACGCCTATATAATGTTATGAGGAAATGCACTTGGATGATAAATACATTAGCTGGAATGCAACGTGCGGTTTATATTATCATATAAAAGACGATCGTCGGCGAAGCGGCTCGCAGCTGCTTGGATAACGTGGGCAGCTGAGTGTAACCTTGCACGATATTTGTACCAAACGGGACGTAAGTTGAGAAATTATAAAAGTATTCAATTTGAAATAATTCCGTTTGTGACATTATTGTGGCACTATTTTGTTTTGGCGTTTTCTGTTGGATT
The DNA here is from genome assembly GCA_929113105.1 of Agrypnus murinus. NCBI lineage: Eukaryota > Metazoa > Arthropoda > Insecta > Coleoptera > Elateridae > Agrypnus > Agrypnus murinus. The sequence goes on along the minus strand of OV816026.1, from coordinate 182,332,793 downwards.
ATTTACTACTGTTAAGTCAACGTTTACTAAAAGTTTTGAGTGGTTAATTTCTTCTATTGGCAACCGTAATGACGGATCTCTACTACAGATTTTGGTAGTGCCCAATTCTAGCGGACTATTATCTCCTGGAGCCAGACACTATAAAACAACAAGACTTAGGCCATACAAGTCAACTTTGCGGTTATTTGACAAAAAGGACGTGAGGTGAGATAAAATTGTTTCTATAGTCAGGTTAAAAACAAATAGGGGCCAGTTGCGGAAAACAGGTTTTAATTGGGACATAGTACAATTGATCATTTTTAATTATTTAATTAGTAAAAATTATCATGATATTTGAAATATGAAAAAAGGAATTGACCCAATAAATAGTTTTAAATAAGTCTATTTATCAAATTTCAAAGCGACACGTTAGATTGTGCCACGCACAAAGGGGATAAAACAAAAATAAAACAATAAATAAACACTATATAAGATAACTGAATCTTAGTTGCATTTATTAATTAAAGAAAAAGTCCACATAAATTAAAGTTCTCTAAAAAGATATCCATACAATTAATTGATAACTGAATCTTTAAAAAAACTATTTGTTATTTAATTAATACCCATAGACAGCTGCCCTGAAGCTTACACTCCAAAAGTAAATATCCAATTAATTTATTTTCTAGTTGGATTATTCCGCATGTAGGAATTAATTGTATGGGCGTTAATTACATATTTATAAAACGGTTATGAACATTAATAACATTAGTATCTAAAGAAGTTAAAGAAAGAAAATTAATAAATCAACTATAGTTAGTTCACTTACCTCGATATATGTGTTTTATTTAATTTCCCCGACTCGCCGCGTAGCAGCAGGTTGTGGGTTTGATGATCACGGGAACGCTCTACACGTAGGCGAAGGTCTTTGCTCCAGCGCTCCAATGGTGGTTAAAGTTAACCAAGGTTTAAGACCCTAAAAATCGTAGGAAAACCACAAATAAAAATATTGTAAGGAGAAAAGATCGCTGGTTAAGAAAACACTTACCCTAATACGGGTGAAGATATAAGATATGAAGATGACAAAAAGATTGAGTTCTGGAGACTCGTAAGATCCTCCCAACGGAGTTTTCTTAGCGGAAACCACTACCGCACAGATAATAATTCTTCTTGATTTACTATGATTTACAAAAATAATCCGATTTTACGCCTAGCCGAGGGTAGCTAACTCACACAGCCTTAAATTTGTATAAGAAGAAGAGACGATTTCCAGATACTCTCTCACTTCAAAGTGAGCATTTAAAGAAGAATAACCATAAATTCTTTTTACCAACAATAATAACGCGATAACCGATAATGCGAGAAATTGATAAAGGAACACGCATTTCCAACTAATGCAAATTTGTAAACTATCGAGATTTAACAGCCATGAGTGGAAAGAGGACAGAAAATTAAACGTTCAATAAATTGAAAACATAGATAATATTCGTTTTATGAATTTAATCATGCCTAATTAAGAATGAAATCGTTTATTAAAAGAAATAACCGTCACAATTGGCTGCATAACCTCAATTTAAAAATGACAATTTTGAGTCATTTGTTCTTTATGAAATTGAATATGGTTAATTATAATTAACAAATACTAATACACTAGAGTCAGGTAAAGGATATCTGGAAAACTAACTTTTCCATAGAATTTAGTTAATTTTTATTTTTCATTAACGATGTAGAAGATGATTAAACTAATTTTGCATTTAAATTAAGTTTAGGCCAAAATTAATGTAAGATTTAACCCAAAATAGACAAGATGCATTGTAATGGGGAGTTATGCAAGTATTTACTGCTTTACCTGACCATTTAATATTTAAAGAAATGTGTTTTCATGTTAAAGAGATTATTCAGTTTAAAGTTTCAGTTTAAAGCAGCATAAGTTTCTTGTATTTTAAAATTTTACAGCACTTGGTTAAATAAATTTGGTGGAGCATTGTAAAGCTGCCTCATTACCACATCTGAAATGTAGGGACTTATTTTTAATTATGATGTCAGTTAAACAACATATAATTATGTTGCGATTTAGGATCGCACATTCAAATACTGTAATTGGCTAGAATTTTCATATTGTTGATGTCTAAAAACATGCAAATAATGTTTGTTAGGATATGATAATAATTACAATAATTTGGTTATATTAAGTTGATTTGTCAAACTTAATTTTTTTATGCAAAAATTGCATCATATTCACTTATGTAATGTTTAAATTTGTGAAGATAGGAGGGTGTGAAAAACAATTTTAAGTAATTAACCCACATAACCAAAGTTAACCTCGATTGTCCAGAACCTGATCATTTATTAACCTGGAAAGTTGATCTACCCGTGGTATCTTATATATGCCCTTTGTGCATCCATGAAGGTTATCAAAGCTACAGTATCCGTTACGTTCAAATTATACTTGAGAAACAGATATTCTAAATAGTTAACTTTATCGTAACCAAAAAGGTTGACTTTTGACAAACATTCAAGTGCATCCTAATAGCGTCATATCTTTAAAACGACTTATAGTGGTTAGTTTTCAGTTACATACCCAATAACAGGTTTTAAAAGTTAACAAAAAGATACTTACAAAGTCTAGCTAAAATTAACCATTATAAACAGTTGAAAATAATTATACATATATAAAAATATTGAAGTCACTTTAGCTGGTGAGCAAATATTTTATTGCTCTGTTGTAATTAGTAACAAAAAAGTAACAAATGTTGTTTGTTAGCCCATAACACAATAAATCAATTGTGTGTTTATTTAAGTTCTCGGCCAAGATAATTTTTGTTATTCTTTTGTTATAATAATAATATAATATTTATTTTACGGTAAATATACCTTTACAAACATTAGTAACATGCAGTTAATAAATGATAATATTATTAATAACAATAAAACAGAGTGAACAATAATAGTAGTAATTACATGTGTAATATTTGGCGCAAACTATTCCTAAAACGATTTACCTATATACCACAAAAGTCCAATTCCTTGTACTCATAAGCATATCTCGATATGCTTATCTTTCTTAGTTAACTTTTTGACAACCCTCTGGTTTTTTCTTGGGGTTATCTAAAAGTTAATCCATAGGATTAACGCTTCTGATACGTCATTTTCTTAACGATCCATATTTTTCTATATATTTTAGTGCTAGAACATCTTTTTCCAACGTTATTGAAACACGGTTATAGTTATAAATATAGTTATAAGTATTCAGTTATTCAGTTTGTGACCAAAAGTAAATTTGTTGCTGGTATTGCTACATAAAGTTTAAAATATCGGTCGTAAAAGATTTACACAACGTAAATTATGAAAAAGGGTGGAGGGTTGTGCATTATCACCCATGCGCTGTATCTCTCGGACTTACTAAAGTCATTGGCATTTGCAAAGATGGTTTGTCATTCTATATCGTCTCTTCAAAGAAGTAGCATCAGTTCTCAATTCGTATTGAGTGTTAGTTCAATTAGTCAGTGTTAATTTAGTGCGTGTCCATAATTTCCAATAATTATTAAGGTAAGTTGATAATTCTTATTTTTAGGTAGGGTTTTAATGTTTACTTTCAGTTACAGTTCGACAAATCATACCCGGTGGATGGATCCGGAAGTCTGCAGAAAGAATTAAGAAGTCGCTGTAAAAGAAGCCGCATGTAAAGTATTTGTAAATAGCAATTACTTGTATATGTATTTCTTTATAAATATTTAATACATTTCTAAAATAAAGACAATTTATTATTATTATTAATATTATTACTATTATTATACATTCTCAAAGAAATAAAACGATCGATCTTAATAGAAGTCGTAATAGCATTATTTGGATAGATAGAAGCCTTAAGTTATACACTCCAAAGGTTATCTTTTTGTTTTCTTTGAATGAGAAGTTAACTTTTAGTTATGTTTCTCGGGTCAACTTTTGTACAGTCGATATGGTTATCATTTTCACATCATAAGATAACTTAAAGATACTCACTTGGAATGATAAAAGTTAACCACAGGGCTTAACTTTTTGGTTTGTTGGGGAGGTGTCCAAAATATGACTTTCAAGGTTAACTTTCTGGTATTTCGAGGGGGTGCCCAAAAGATTACTTTCAATGTTAGCTTTTGGATATATTTTCTGACTAACTTTTTAACAACTTTGAGGATGGCTTAGGGTTGCTCTATGGTTAGATAGTTTGTGACATAGTTAACCTACAGACCAACTTTTGGTTGACAAATGGTAACTTTGTATTTTTGAGAGATTAACTTTTAGTTACCTTTTAGGTAATTTTGGTTATATGGGTAAGGTACTGATAAAAGTTTTCAGGAGATAGGAATGTCATCGACATTCAAAAGAGGGTTAATTTTGTAATGAAAACAAGTGTAATATACCATTAGATTGAAAATTCTTTTATCTTTAAGATTGTCTAATTAGTTTTTGCGTTAATTAAAATTTATAAATAATAATTTGGTTATGTTAAGTTGATTTATCAGTTTCTTTTGTTTTATGCAAAAATTGTATCACATACATTTTGTTTCGCCAAAACCATATATAAACACGGTCATTTTTGTAACAAATTATCTTCTAATTATTCATTCAAGAAGTGCGCAGCTTTTTGGAGAGCATAATGTAATTTAAGCTTATGTTTTCAGTTAAAAATGTAAACAAAGCGATGTCACAATTTTGAGGTGAATGTAATTTTTGTGAAACGTCAAAGTATTTAAAGTTCGGCAAATCCAAGTGATTATTCAACAAGTACTTTAAATTAATTAAGTGTTAATTTATTCTGCGATGAAAATTGTATTAATTGCTAATAAAGAAAAACTTATAAAAAATTATGACTGGATTATAAAATGGACGTGGATTTTAATTATCAAATTAATTTACATACCACTATTTTATACATAAATGGATTCAGCGCATGGGCAGCGTTTCTATCTTTTAACTTACTAAAAGAGAAAACCGATTTTTTTTTGTTTTTAGTTTCAATTTTCTTTTTGTTTCGTTTTTTGTTGTTTGTTAAATTATAAAAATAAAGTGTGTTGTTATTATTGAAAAATTTTTGTATCTGCTTTTTATAATACTATGTGTCCTTATATGTATAAGAATTTAAATCTCTATAGCAGTGACCCGCCTGAGGAAGTCTCAATTTGTGGAGAGTTAGACTTTTCACTATAATATATTTAGGCAGAACATTTATTTCAATTAAAGGTAAGCAAGTAGTGAGTTGTGTATTGCATCTTTACTACTTTAGCATCTGTGTCTATTTTAATTTAAAATCAAAACAACCCCCTATTAAAATATTATAACAGTATGTATGACCCTAAATTAAATTTACTTATGAAAGTAATGGATACCCAAATTACAAACATTTTATTTGTGCTTTAATTCGGATGATCTGTAATAAACCTTTATTTAGTATGAATCACAATGAATCAGCATGGATTTTTTACTAATCTAGCCCGAATTATTTATTATTAATTAGTTATTACTACTTACTTGTTGGATGCAAGGAATAATATTTGGGAGCCTTCATTTAACGTTTTGTTTAATTATTCGTCTCTTACAGATATTTGTTCATCTGCGTATAATACTAAAATGATTATATGTATTGTGTACAGGCTGGAAGCCAAAGCTGACAGACTGGCATGCTTTAGTTATGCTATATAGCTAGTTTGATTAACAAAGACATGAAAATGTTACTTGGAAACAGCTTTCGTAAGACGCACTTTCATAATTTACATGTAAAAGTTGCATGGGAGCTATTGTAAAGACTAGCCGAGTGTAGATGTTGCTACTACGTGGTTATGAATAAATTGTATCGTATAGTATGGGAGCACGTGATTCAGAATTTGTTAACATACGTTATGTATGTAAAATATGAAATTTACATTATCTGGCGTATATATCAAAAGACCCAAGTGAAACTTTACTGTGGAAAAAAATTTTAATTGTGTGAAAGGAGAGAAATATCACCCTGCAAAAAGATTTATTGTGGAGCTTTTAAAAATTCAAGTTTTTTGTGATATCAGAATATAAGTGGAAAAACTTTTATAGATGCTTCTACGTAAATTATATTGCGTATCTGACCTACTTTATATTATGCTACATCCAGTGATAAACAGTGGTGTTACAAGTTTATGCTATATACCATCCGTCAGGGAGATGCAAAATTTATATTGCTGCAATTAAATGTTTTATCAAAATAAGACTTCACCGGAATACTCAAGGGTATGAAATTCCAAGCAATGTTAACGCTGCCATAACAATTGATAGGAGGTAACTTATATTCCCAAAAGGATACTTCACTTTTATTTACCGTCCAGTATAGTAGTCGTAAAAGATAATGCGTTTGCACGGATCTTTGTTGGTTTTATTCGCATTATTTGGGTCAAGTTAAAGCTTAAAAAAAACTTTGCCGTCCTTTTGCAACGAAAAAAAAAGCGGATTCCTTTCTCCAGAGCGACACTTCGTTTTATTACAACTTTAGGACATTTACAATTCTGAAGTTTTATAGAAATGGAACACAAAAGTATATTTTCAGCTTCGCAGGAATGATGAGCGTTTCATAAGTTTATTGAGAAATTTCTTCTTATTTATTTTATTGGTACATAAAACGAGTTCAATGTACAACTTCTCAGATATATCCGAAGAGTAAAAAAGTAGAGAGCAGGGATGATTTTTTAAAAGGGTATTTCTCTAAATATTGTCACTAAGCAAACTCGCGGGGTCGTAATGTAACAAGAAGGGTCTACATGGCGCCACGACAACACATTCGTATCCGGTTAAGAGGAGAATGTGCATCCCATAGTAAACTTTTCAGTATCGATCACAGAGACAATGGTCTTTTAAAGTTTTCGTTTATGTATTTTCTTATCGAGTGTTGCAATACATCATGGTGATAGCAGATGCAAGAAAAATAAAATCATAAATGTAAATATTTGTTCTTTCGCTTTTATAACAGGCAAATAAAAAAAGTTGTTATAGAAAATTGCCTGTGATATGTTTGCTATTCGAAATTGTAAACAATTAATTGCATTGTTTTTTGTTACACCATTAGGGATATATCAAATGCCTTCCAGTCTTTTCACAATTAATAAAAGTACATATTTCAGTCAAGAATTTGTATGAATTGACCAAAGTTGCTTGTAAGTTTTGTTCGTGGCTGCTAGTATGAAATGCAGGTTGATGTCAGTAAAGACAGGAAGCATGTCAGTATTCTTGATGGTTGGATTTCTGGAACTGTCGACGGATACTGAAGATTTACACCAAATTAATTTCGACTAATATTAAATTGTAATATCTATTTAGTGTGATATTAAAAGTTGCAAGCCAATTATCTTTTATTGGCGTAGAAAGATGTTTTTAAAAAGTGTTAACTTTATTTAAAAACATGAAAGACGGGATCTAGTTTACAACAGTTAATTACAATAATATATTTATTCTTCTTTAATTACACTATATGTACGTACTTGTATAATTATAAATTGTAATAACTTAAACAATAGAATAGTATAATGCAGTTTTTATAATGAACTGAGGTTATAAAGCGATGTGTTAACTGCAAGATGCAAACTAGAATTAAAATTATCTAAAGATTGTGGTCGATATTGAGATCGAAATAAATAAATTAATTTAATTTAAACTTGAGGTGACTCGGTTAGCTTTGATAAAATAAAAATATATAACACTCCAATTTTTCATTTACCCAGTAGGCTAATACAGCCTTAAATTGTTTAACCCTTAACTACCCAGGTGAGGTCTCGGTGACCGCATGTATCTGTGTGACTTGTAGTTTTTCCTATTTCTAGGAAGAATTAAGATTTGTGCCGTTAGGTATTCCTAAATAGCATCATTTTCAGTTTGTAGCCCGCTGCACGGTCTGTTTTCACGCGTTACGTTATTATTTGTATTTAAATATTTCGTGCGGTCATAGTGACCGGACCCGGTATTTAAGTTCTAGCATTTCGACGGATTCCCTGAAGTTTCGCTTTGGTGATAAGGATTTTGAAAAATCATTGCTAGATATATCTATTGTAACTTAGTTTATCCTGTTTTGTAAGAAAATTGTTTTATTTTCTGTCTGTAATAAATTTTTTGATATTACAATTTACTAGACTGTTTTTTCGTAATTTCCACCGTTAAATCATTTCTTTTAGTTATATTAATTTCTGATTATAAAAATTTAAAAAAAATCTTGAAATGGGAATTCACACTATTCAAGGACTATAACAACAAATTTAAATGTCTTATTTTGCATTTTTTAAATTTTATAGCGCTTTAGAGATCAGCGGTCACCATGACCGGTCCCAGGCGTTTGCGTTACTCTTACGGCACCCGGGTAGTTAAGGGTTAAGCATGAGACTAACATAAACACCAAAATTAATTTTACAAACCTTAAGAGGCTGTCTCCGAGAAACTGAAATAAATTTCCATTTTATAATTACTATAACTACTACAACCCATAACCTAAACCAAGGCCCCAGAAGCTATAAGCTTGTGCGGGAGGGAGAGGGCGATTATTATTATTATGTAGGCCCAATGTGCGGATGCAGCCGACTTATAGATGGAACAGCGCAAATCCCACATTTGTGTTACAGCTAAGGAAAACTGCAGAAAACCTTAACCAGATCTGCCAGCGCCGGGAGTCGATCCCGGGCCGCTTGGCTGAAAGTCCGGCACGCCAGATATTACACTACCAAGGCTGTTTAAAATTTCATGTTTTCCAATTTGCTTCAAACTTTCAGGTACGATTCTTTAACACATAAAGGGCGTACTGGCCGAAGAAGGCGTCACTTATATTGATAAGCTTGGCGTAGCAGGGCGGTAAATCTCGAAATGCTAACTTTGCGTAGAAGCATCGTATACTCACATACTATAGCTCATTTTGACGGGCTCGGCGAGTAGAACAACTTTTGTCTGTTGGTGCATATGGAGATTCCTACTGTGCACAAAGTTATGCCAAGAAAACTACTGAAAAATGGTGGATTTTTCTTAACGACCTAATGCAAATATTTCTGTGTTTTATAAATTGAACATTGCTGAGAAATCTGTCGCTTAATTGTATACATATTTTTTCCATTGTTGTACATATTTATCATTTCTGCTGTTACGTTTATTTCCCTCTCCAAGCATGTCTGGAAATCAAGTCTCTACAAATGTCGTTGAACTTCTTAGGGAATGTTTGGAACAAGATGGTGCAAAGAGAAAGTTATTCATCTAAACGAGCGGATTCTGAAAATATAATATGTCATGCTTACCCTTAGGATTAAGCTACAGTTGTCAGTCATTTATCAAAAAACATTTCCCACCACTAATTACCATATTATGGCAAAATCTAAAAACCATAATGCCTTTGTATTCCATGGTGTAGCTCTCGTCCAGACGCTTCGAATGACATATAACAATACTTAGTTTGGAGTAATATTTGTTGAGATAGGCAAGGGAGAAGATTTTGTTGTACTTTGTACCGTACATTTTGAACTAGTTCTCCCACGCGACCCGAAGTCAGTGCATAAATGTAAGTGTATCTCGAGCAAAATTTATAGCAGATTCTAAAGATATGCAGCTTATGGTGGCAAACCTTCTGAATTCCTGAGAAAATGGTTAAAACCACCAAGATGTGCCATTTTTCAGTAGTTTTCTTGGCATAACTTTGTGCACAGTACGAATTTCCAAATGTACTAACAGACAAAAGTTGTTCTGCTTGCCGAACCCGTCAAAATGAGCTATAGTATGTGAGTATACGATGCTTCTACGCAAAGTTAGCATTTTGACCTTTACCGCCCTACTACGCCCAGCTTATCAATATAAGTGATACCTTCTTCGGTCAGTACGGTCTTTATGTGTTAAAGAATCATGCCTAAAAGTTTGAAGCAAATTGGAGAACATGAACAAATTTTTCTGTTTCCAATTTTATGCAGTTTCTCGGAGACAGCCTCTTAATATCTGAAAGGAAACATATCTAACCACACCTGGAGTTCTGATGCTGGACGAAAAATAAATTCAGACTTTGTGCTAAAGAATGATTGAATACTGGTATGACACATACATAATAAACAAATGATTTAAAATTATAAACACAAATTTGATCTATTTAGCTTAGAAGAACGATAAAAAAGAAATAAAGTCACACAAAACGAATTCAGAAAAATTCCCTTAAGTTTGCTGAAATGAAATAATGTTTTGTTGATAAAATGACAGAGGTGCTTTAAAAAAGTTCATTTCAACAAACCAATGCTAAATTTTAATTAAGTTAAATGTTGTACAAAGACTTTGTTCTTTATTTATAAAATTTCTATTTAAAAAAATTGTAATAAGAATTGTTCATGATTAACAATCTATTGAGATTGTTTATTAAAATTCCTGATCAGCAAAGAATTTGTTCAAACTTACTTAGAAATAAATTATAATCCAAATGTGAGAACCAAACATCCACTTAAGTATATTCCCGTTGATGAATTATGAGGTCTTGTAAACAAAATCTTTAAAAATCACAGCTGCTCTCCAGTTCAATATCGATGGTCGATCAAACTTGTAGATCAAAAAATATTCTTCTTAATGAATGAATTTGATTTAATTCATTAGTATTTCAAATATAAATAAATATAATTCTACCCGAATCCAATGATTTAGTACGTACAAACATTACGCTTGATAAAAAAGCTTCATTGTTTGCTTGCAAAAATATTTGCATGGGTACACCTAACTCTACTGTTAATGCAAATTCTGAATTAACCCGACGTGGATTTACGTGTCTTTTTGAGCTAACTGAACTTGTTTTCTTCCGTAAGTACTTTTATACTTTTGGCTAAAAACAATAGAAAACCGCAATTGTTTATGACGTCACAAAAATTATCATATAATCGCAATTAAAGAATTTCTCAAATCCATTTTTATGAAATGATTGTTAGTAAAAAGACAAAGAAAACAATATAATACACTCATAGTCTAAAATAAATATTAACTTAGAAAATTAACAAAAACTGTCAGCTGTCGAAAAACTAATTAAAACTTAAATACATCTAAAATATATACTTTCCAGGTAAACTAGAATATGGAATAGTTATCTCATAAGGCATGGTAACTATCTCATATAAATGATTACAACTAAACACTCATGAAAAACGTACAACCTAAATTGGCACTTTGATCTAGTGGAACAACATGACACCATTGCAAATTCTGGCTTAATCAAATCTTAGACTAAACAAAATTCCAACCAATCTCGTCCAGAATACACTAATTCAGGTAACTGAATCAAAACAGTAGTGAAAAACACAAAATAAGAATAATTTGATAAACTTTGATATATGTAAGGTCTAAGCCAATATCTTCTTACACAAAACACAATAATTATCCAGATTTAAAGATAGGTGAGTTATTTGTAACATAATATATTTCAAGATAATGACTTAGTTTAACTATTTTCAGTGAAACTTCTACTCAAAATTGTGTTAGCTTCCTGAGAAATGGAAAAATATTATCTGCGTTACCCAACGAGCATACATGAAGACAAATTATTCGAGAAAAGTTGAAATGATATCCTAATCCTGTAACCTAAGTTACCTTGAAACGAAGGTTTTTTCTACACGAGAACACAACTATAAAAATGCCCCGGTGTTGGGCGCCAGTGAAACGCCTTTTTTTCCCGACGAAAAAAACTATAAAAACTATTAAATTATCATACTTACGTTATCATATTTGCTCAAAATCATTGCCACAGCTTGAGATTTAAACTCTCTCTTACAAATTTTAAATGTTCAGGTCGCAGGTATTGGTTCTGCAGTTGTCTTATTTTGTGAAAAGGGGTAGATAAGGGTTTAGAACACAAATAAAAACACTAAAAGGGCGCCATCTGATTATGAAGCTTAATATTGATGTTTAATTAAGCCTGATTTGATATTAAATTCATTAATCAGAAAATGAATTAAATATAATAGGTTTTTGCATAAAAATTTATAAATGTTTAGAAAATTTTAAAGTAAAATTTGAACAAAACTTTCATAATTATATGGTTCCGTTTAGATCATTAGCATAAATTAAACATTTATTAAATAATAAAAGCGGAAAATAGTTCAAACACAGGTATAATAATAATATTCAAACACATAAACAGTATAATTTTATTATACTTAAGACTAAGCATTTAGTAAATAATCGTTTACTACATTAAAATTGATAGGCATAAGGTAATTCCAAAGATAATTTGAATATTTGCCCAGAACGGTAGTTATTAGAATTTCCATAAATATAAATTGTTCTAAAAGTTCAACAAGATCTGAAGGATATCCGGATTTATTAGCCAAAAAGTATTCCAATATAATATTAAACTACAGAATTTATTTAAACCAGAAATCTTTTGAAAAGTTTGACGAACAAATATCCATCACTTTAAACTAAAATAAATCTAATTAAATATTTCGAAGATTTATAAATTTTATTTTCACTGTTAATAATGTACTAAAATTACGTTTTACTGAGAGCTCTCTTTTTATAAAGAACAACAAAATTCACTTATTTAAAATAGTCCAAGCTCAAAATAATAAAGATAAACAATTCTTAAAGTACAATACCTTAAACCTTGGTTTATGTGCTGTACAAAGCAAATCATACTGGTCAATCAGAAATTGGAAAAGGCCTCTCTTGTAAAGAACCGTAGTTATTTCTTGATGATTTGATGGTATGAAATTGCAATTTGATGGTAGCAGGTCCAAAGAAATACTTTATAACAATAGTCAATCATCCATACAATTTTAGCACCAATGTTCGTTAAACACAGTTTAAACAATCTTGTTCAGTTGATGTTTATTGTTAAAATTTATTCTAGAGGAGTAATTGTAATCTCCTTTATTTAAAACTCGACGGATTAAACCAAATAACTGTCTATCATTATCGCCAGATAAAATAACAATCCACAATTTTAAACTATCACCCAAATTAAGTGATTTTTAATAACAACTTCACTTTATTCTGTTAACGCAGGCAAACAGCGTAATTGTTTTTAATGGTTTATTACACATAAACCAACTATAAATGTTTATTGACGAGACGATATTAGTCAATCTTCTCAAACGAAAATTCTTAAAACTCAATTAACTTTACAAGTTCACTTTTACCGCAAATCACAACTAAACTATACGGGAACTGTACTCAACAATTACATTAATTCTGAATAATCCACACTGAATTATAATACAATAAACCGACCCCAAAGTCAACTAACTAATCTTAAAGATAAACCGCAAATTTCTTAATAATTTCGACTTTTTTGCTCGGAGATCAAAAATGGGAGTCCACTGACTCAACGCACAGGCCGCCAGCAAGCAAGTGTCTTTTCATGCTGCTGTGTCGAGGCGCTAAGAATGCCAGCCTCTGCAACCCTACTAATCCGCGGGATACTGCATATTATTGGTCCATAAGGACGCTTTTTGGTTGACCTTCTATAGGAATTTCGACCTAAAGCAATAGAAAGTAGTACTTGAAAAATAACGCTGAGATTGGTACAGAGTGACACCCAGGTGTAGTCGAGATTTACAAAAAAATATTAGTTTCAAAATTACTACGCGGGAACTCGTTTTAGATTTCAAACACACATAGAAGACAAAGAAAAATTTGTTTTTGAGTCCTGTATTCTCGGAATATTAGCAAAAGTGTTTTTGTGAAATTGATGACCAAGTACTTCCCACAATTTTTAACAAGGTCTCTCACGAAGTAATTGATATTACACTAAAATATACGTAAAGAAAATACTAAAAAACATCATTTTTTATGACACTACGTTCTTTAATTGTATCAAATATAAAACAATCCTTCCTTGGAATGTTTTTATAGGAAATATTTACATGACGAAATTCTAGATCATATAAAGCGCAGTCTTACAGGACCGAACCTCGGATTTTTAATCAGTATAAAAGTAAAATTTCACGTACTGAATGTCGATAGAAAATGTAGCGTTACAACCTAAAGTACGTTTTATTACATAACAACTAAATTTATTTAAATTCCTTTTGTAAATGTTTATACATTTTTACTAAAGTAAGGTTATGTATGCATGAAAAGATCTTACTCCTTTTATTCTGCTTTTTATTAATAATTCGATGTTTAATCTGGCATGTAACACTTTAAAACTATAAAACTTGTACCTTAGCATGTCTACAGTTATTATTATTGCATGTGTAGTGTAAATAAACATAATAATCATTATTCCTATGCTTTTCGAAACTATCGGAAACTTTAAAAGTTCTGTATTTATTATAATAATAATTAAATTTTCAATTTGATGATGTTACATCATCTCAATATATATTGTACTGAATCTTAGCTAGGTCTAGTTATTGTTGTTATTAATCAGTTTCGTTAGTAGTTACAAAGTAATTTATTTATTAATTTTTAATAGAAAGGTTTTATTATCTGTTTTTTACGTTATTACAGTAAATTGATATTTCAGCGTATGTACAGAAAGCAGATCTCGTGGTGCTGATTTGTCATGTCTCATGACAATTTTTTTTTGTTCTAAACAAAATTGGAGAAATATAAAACAGGCTGTAATCCTGATCATAAAGTTTTAATACCAATAGAACAGAGGAACGATAATTACTGGAGGCTTTTCACCAATAGCGAAGACAGGTTCAAACATTCACAAAACTCATAGAGCATTACTATAAGAAAATTAATACTTGTGAGTGGTTTCTGTTTAGTGGTTTCTGTTGATCTGAAAGAAACACATTAAGTTCTTATAATAAAATAAAAGTCCATCTATTTAAATTTACTCTAAAACAACAAACAATTTACTACAACAAATTTTTGTTATTGACATCTAAACGTATTATTATTAAGTTCCACCATAATGTTAGTGTACCCTGACGAAGACCCAAAATGAGTCGAAATATAGGTTTTAAATAAACTAATACCGATTTTAATTGAATACCAAAATTTAAAAAACATATAAAAGAAGCAATTAATAAATAAATATTAGCAGTAATTATTATTAATTGTTTGTGAAACTTAGCCAAGTGTTTTTATTTGTTTGGTTGTTGGTTGATACAACCAATCAGGTTATTAATATAGCGTTTATTCATTACACAGCCCCACAAAAAAAAATTCTGTCCTGGAATCGACACTATGGTATTCGGATGCAGTTTTTGACGCTGAAACCGAATTCGACCTCAGAAAAGCAAATACACCCTCAAAATTCTGCGCTAGTGCCAAAAACAACCCCCAAATGAAGTAAAGCACTCCTGACATATGATGACAATAAATATATGCAAAAAATGGTTGAAAACCGCAAATGCTTTGTATTTGGAAATAAACCTCTAGTATATGGCCAAAAACCCTCCTCCCTGAGGGGGTTAAACCATCCCAAAATGGGTCAAAACCACCCCTTAGATCAAAATACAATAAATACATGCAAAAAATGATTGAAAACCGCAAATGTTTTGTTTTTGGAAATAGACCGTTGGTATATGGCCAACAACCCTTTTTCCTGAGGAGCTTAAACCACCCCAAGATAGGTCAAAACCATCCTTTAGATTAAAATACAATAAATACATGCAACAAATGATTGAAAATCGCAAATGTTTTGCATTTTGAAATAGACTTCTGGTATATGGCCAAGACCCTCCTCCTTGAGGGGGTTAAACCACCCCAAAATGGGTTAAAACCACCCCTTAGATCAAAATACAATAAATACATGCAAAAGATGATTGAAAACCGCAAATGTTTTGTTTTTGGAAATAGACCTCTGGTATATGACCAACAGCTCCCTTGAAAGGGTAAAATCACCCCAAGATGGGGTATACAAGAGTTACCCTTACGTCAGAGTTACAATAAATAAACGCACGCAAAAAATACATGCTAAAAAATATATTCAATAACACCCCGTTAATCCTGTAGTCTCTAGATTTATGATATCTCTTTCTTTTATTTTTAAACGATCGGCGTACTGGCTGCCTTTTATGTACTTCATCTATTTATTGTAGCGCTGATGTAAGGGGTGGTTATACCCTAGTTTGGGGATGGTTTAAAGGGGTATCCTTTAAAGAGGGGTGGTGTTGGTCGTATACTAGAGGTCTATTTCCAAAAACAAAACATTTGCGGTTTTCACTCATTTTTTGGATGTACATTTATTGTATTTTGATCTAAGGGGTGGTTTTGACCCATTTTGGGGTGGTTTAACCCCCTCAGGGAGGAGGGTTTTTGGCCATATACCAGAGGTTTATTTCCAAATACAAATCATTTGCGGTTTTTAACCATTTTTTGCATGTATTTATGGTCATCATATGTCAGGAGTGTTTTACTCCATTTGGGGGTTGTTTTTGGCTCTAGCGCAAGATTTTGAGGGTGTATTTGCTTTTCTGAGGTCGGATTCGGTTTCAGCATCAAAAATTGCATCCGAATACCATAGTCTCGATCCCAGGACAGAACATTTTTTTTGTGGGGCTGTGTTATTAATCTTCTTTAATATTTTAAGGCAGTCAACATCAGTCTTTCTGAGTTTCTACAGTATATCATTCTTTAAATTCTTTATCTGTTAATTTAAGTGTTAGTAAATAAAACATTGTATTCTTTATTTTGTGTACATTTTATTTGTGTATCTCATTATTTTGTTGACTTATTATTTTGTTAACTATGATCATAACAATTTATTACAAATATAGCAAAGCGACCCACCCAGAAAAGAGTCTTACAAAAAGTCCTGTGTGAAAAAGATCTCCACAGCAAAACAATCAAAAGCTGAGCAAAACAATTTTTAAAAGTAAGAAGGTTACTTACAGTATAAGGTAATTTCGTTAGCCTGCATTTCGTTACCAGAATATTAAAGTTAAAACATCATCAGTCAATATTAATATTAATATAATTGTTTTGCCAATGTACAGGACCTGTACTACAGGTATAGTTAAAAATTAACAAGCTTAGAAGAATCCCATATTATATAAAAAACAGTCACTACAGTAATAATACTTTTACTATGTTAATCTTATTCAACTGTTCACTAAAGCAAAGCGAAATAAATGAATAGTTTAAGCATACCTTTCCAATATTTACAATTAGAAAGATTGCGGTCTAGTAAACGCTCAGTGTTTATTTTTATTATATTGATTATACAGCAATAGAAATTTTTATTGTTAAAAACAATGCATCGGTTTTAACGAGCTGATATCTGCATTGTTAATGTTCTTCACATTTACATAGTTAATTAACATGAATAGCTGTAATACTGTGAATTAACATAAGTAGTTAGTTTACATACTGTGTAATGTATGCCAGAAATTTGAATTTATCTTTTTCGTTATATAATAACTCTACACGTGGTGTAACAATGGCTGCTTTTTGCGAGGAGTAATTTAATAATAACTATAAAGGTCACATTTTTACAATAATCTCTGTCTGCATTACCTATAACGTTTTATTTAGATTGTAAATATTCGGTTGATAGGTTTGTTACCATATTGTTTGCAAGGATTTTTACAAGTAATGACACCATAATCTCTTTTGCATAATGCTGTTTTAACTTCTGAAATACTTCATTGTAAAAATTTGTCAGAGTTATTATATCTGAATTTACTTTTTTAGAAATATCAAATATTTATTAAAATTTTCTAAAAATCCTTAAGAACGAAAACTAATTAAACGTATAAACCACAAAAGAAAAATCGTATTAACTAGCAAAAATCCACGGGTTTACGATTTTTTTTATACGAATCATGTCAGATAGGATGTTTTACAAATAAAAAAAGTCTAAACATGTGAAATAGACCTGCAATAAGAAGAAATAACTCAGTTAGGATTAATTGCTTACGGGAGAGCAATAATACTTTTCAAGAAGAATAATAAAGATTCTACATTTGCTACACAATTAAACGTATTTAAAGTAAAGTTTTATTACGTCAGTATAATCTGATAAAAACTATCTGGTAGATACACTAGTAGATACACTATGCATCTATCTGGCATAACCTTGACACGTTAACGTAAACGTAATAACGTAAAAATCAACATTTATCATAACATCATGAAGCTGCTGCAATTGCAATATGAGTGCGAAAGGAAGAAAAGAAAAAAGAAGCCTACTTGCAAAAAAAGGAATACAGCAAAGTAAGCTTTCAAATAAAACAATTTAAATATACAAATTAAATAACAATAGTTAATAATACACATCAAATAAATTAACTTGATATGTTAACAAAGAATATAATGACTCGCTTTAAAATTGAGTGAAAATTACAGATTTTATCTAACCTTATTCTAAATTAAACTTATTTATAAAAAGGTTTGTATTATATTACGTTTATTAAGTTACCACTGTTAATAATGGTTCAATTAAACTTATCAATCTTTCTACCTTTGCTTTTCTTACGTTTTAGATATTTAAGATATAAGTGTAAAAAGCCATTCTTTACTTTGCAAACGGTTTAACACACGAGCGAGGTACGAGCGAGTGACTTAAATGATGTGAGTGCAATGAAGACACGTATATCTTACAACGTTTTATCTACGATCATAACGCTTTACTAAATTATTCATTGTATTTGATATTTTTTTTAATTTGTGACTTATGTCATGTGTATATATTGAGATGATATCGTACCATCAATTTGAAAATTTTATCAATTTAATAACACATTAAGAATATTTAAAGGCTACGATAAGATCGGAAGCACAAAAATGATCAGGATTATGTTACTCGTATATAAAGTATTCATGCAATAAAAAGAAAGATAGACGTGCTAGGATACTAGTTTTATTTATTGAATAGGTTACATGCTAGGTTACAGATATATTATATAGTAAAAGGATATCATTCAGTTAGATTGCTTGATCATAAATACGTTAATGCAACCGAAGTTACACATTGGGATGAGTTCTCCACTTGTAAGGAAGAAGTAATTTTCTTATTTAATTTTGGAGTTTACGATTTTTAACGTTAGGTAAATTTTTCTACTTTCCAGGAGACCAGCTCAGTTTCGCGCTGTTAGTTAACTGAAAACAGATAAATTAGGTCAATCTTATTACGACTTACATAGTACAATTAATTTTTGAATTTGGTTATAAAATTTCTGACCATATTTATTACTGAAGGTTTTAATCTTGTCGTTTTGTTTCATTGTGACATTACTGACTCTTATCCTATTTTTCCCCACCATTGTTTTTATGTAAGTGCTTGGAGTACTGTATGCTGGACATTTTGATCAGAAATTGATTAATTTTGAATCAATATTTAAACTGGAACTTGCAAATGCATTAATTGGTCTATTCATTGTAGTATCGTACTGTAAAAATTATGTTTGTAGTAAATTGTAAAAGATGCTCCTATGGAGAATTTATTTGCATTACTTGTATTGTGTATTTATGTAACTAGTTTGTAAAGGATAAACCTTGATTTGTTGAATTCTATATGTATTTAGGTCGTAACGAGATTTGTATATTGTCAATCGTTTTTCTCTTATACCTTCGTTACGATATATTTTGGACAAGGGATGTATTATACTGTTTTGATCCTTGTTTTAAGGGCTACAATCCTGTAATCATAGAATTAAGATTAGTAATGATTAATAACAGCTGTGCGGATTAGTGATGTCATCAAGCTTACATGATTTACTTTTGTTTTGAAAATATGCCATCGCCGCTTTTTGTTTTAACATAAACTATATATGCTGGAGCAAATTTTAATAAAATCAGTCGACAAAACGTTCAAGGCAAAACCTATGCCCGACTCCGGATAAAAAATCTGTAATTTAATTTGAGGTTAGATATTTCAACCATGAAATTGACGTAAACGTCATATATAAATAAAGTTTGAATTAAATTAAAGTGTTGCCTGAATAATTTCAAGAATTCAAAGAAGATTTCAGTGTTGTTATATAAATTTTTAAAGTGAAGGTAATTAATTTAATAAATTCTGGTTGAATTTATGTTTCGACATCGATCTAGGTATTGATGTTTTTGAAGACAGGAAATCAGCTGATGAATACGACAGCAATGTTACCAATTGAGGATTTATATAAAGGAATTTATTTTTAATAAAATATACCAGGTTGGTAATAATAAATGGGTTCTTTAATCTCATTAATAATAATTAACTTATAAAGTTTATCCTCAATAATACAATAATAATAAGGTTTTTTGAGAACTTATTTGTTTTCAATTAAATAAAGCAATTTAATTTCTTTTATTTAAATTTATTTTTATTAGACAAACAGTTTTATTTATAAATAACTTTTAATTTGTGTTGGTCTGTTCAAGTGAATGACCGTATTGGCCCTATGTCAGGCCATTACAACTATTAACAACATTTGAGCAAGCCTGGAAATTTATTTCTCAATTATTAATTGTACTGATTTGAACAATATTTCTTGCCTTTGATTTTTTTTTATTGGAATTTTTACTTTGTTTTTTTAAATAAAGTTTGTGTTTTAAATTTACTTATGTGTTTAATTGATGCATATACACGCATCCAGTTTTCTTTTCTTTTCAATTTAGAGTTTAACAGTAGTTGTCCAGCTTGCAGGAGCTTTAGCGTTTACAACATAAGTTTTTCTTCCTTTCCAGGCATAAGAGTTAACAAGAGTCTCGTAATTCAAATAATTTATGCTTTACCGAATAACTCTGAGCTAGCTGAGTGGAATAAAGAAAAATGTCTGTGGTGTATTTTTATTATAATCCACCGTATATAATTTATGTTTATATTTGGAATGGTGGACATATTTTATTTTATTTTTATAGATTACCGCAATATATTGTAAAAATGTAAAGACTTGATATATTATTAAGAGTAAGTTTAACTCCAACTACATCAACAAGAGGGCTACATTCTTGTAGAGTGGACAAATCTAAACCAGTAACGCTAGAGGAGATTATATCGTTATGGCCAGTATTCACAGCTAGTAAAACCCCTCCACCTTTAGTTACACCACACGCTTTAAGATTTCTGTCTCTTCGAAAGACTAAAAAATGATCAGGGAAAATTCCGAACTTAAAATGTCGTCAGTTAACCATGTTTCAGAAAAACAAATAAAATATAAGTGCGAAGATGCAACAGAATTAAAGATCTGAATTATTTTTGATTTGACTCCTCTAACATTTTGATAATAGAGTTCGGGATACATGTTTGTGGATAGCAGACTGTTCTTATCCAACGATCGTGAATTTTTGGTAGTGTTAAGTTTAGTTTTACAAGAAAATGTACTGGTATTTACAAAAGGGGACATTGACTGCTATTGCAAAGAAGGAATAACGTCTGATTTTAATTTTGATATTAGCTGTTTGTATACATTTTTGGGACATTTTTGATGATCCCAAACAGTATGATTTGTTTCGACACTGGACTTGTTTTTAATATTGAAGGTGGTGCAGTTGTTACAACGAAGTTCTTCGGATGTACAATCGGCCACAGCATGATCTTCAGCGCATAATGGACACTTGATGGAATTTTTACAATACTTTGAGGTATGATGAAAACCATTGCATTTGAAACATCTTGTAATATCAATGGCATCATAAACTGCACATGAGTCAAGTCCCACCATAACGCGACCTGCATCTAACATTTTTCTGTAAGTGAGCGGATCTACTTGAAATACTGAAATGGGTTTTAGAAGCATTTATGGTAAGTAGTTTGCTTCTGAAAAGGTCTAAAATTTGAGGAAAATCAGATTCAACTTTATGTTTTAGGTACTGCCAAGAAGAGTCTTCATAGTATATGGCGGTGTCATCTGCGAAACTGACAATATCTCCACAGATAGGTAAGTTAAATAGTTTATTTATATATATGTTAAATAATAATGGCCCAAGTACCGTTCCTTGAGGGACACCGTATTTGACGTTTCTTAACTCACTGACTTCACCAGCCATTTCGACACATTGTAGTCTATCGTAAAGATAATGTCGCATAAGTTCTCTAGCATTCCCTCTAAATCCGATGTTTTCAAGTGTCTTAAGTAAATCAAAATGGCTTACTGTGTCGAAGGCTTTTGCTAGATCTACGAAGATGCATAATGCAGGGGTTTTTTTATCAATTGCGTTTGCTATTTTACCAGTTAAGTACAAAATAGCATCTTGCGTTGATCTAGCTTCTCGAAATCCAAATTGTTTATTTGAGAGAATATTAAATTTTTCTAAGTATTTATTTATCCTTGTTTTTAAAATTTCTTCAAAAATTTTAGATAAGTTTGATAACAGGGATATAGGCCTGTAGTTTGCAACTTCTAATTGGTTTCCTTCTTTGAAAATGGGTAAAACGACAACATTTTTGAATGCTTTTGGGAAATATCCAGAATCTAAGCATTTATTTATAATATATGTGATTGGAGAAATGATATTATTTACAATTTCTTTTACGCATTCTACTGTCAGTTTATCTAAACCAGGCGATTTATGATTTTTTAGCTCCAGAATTACCTTTTTTATTTCATCTTCTGTAGTTGGTAATAAGACTATAGAATTTGGCACACTGGTCTGTGAAGACTGTTTCTTTGGTTTTGTAATTTTTTCGGCTAGATTTTTTCCAACAGTAGACAAATATTCAATAAATACATTAGCTATATCCTTTGGTTTATATACCATTTCTTCATTTGTATTATTTTTAATGCATTTTATTTCTTTATCAGGTCTTTTACTTTCTAATTCTTTTATTGTTTGCCACAGTTTTAGTGAATTATTATTATTTACTTCGATTTTATTTTTATAATCGTTTTTTGCTTTTTCAATAAGAAATTTAAATTTTTTATTATAATCATTAAATTTTATTTTTAAATTTTGATTTTCCGGGTTTTTCTTTAATTCTTTATACAGCTTTTTTTTCCTCGCTAGATTTTATTAATCCTTCTGTTATCCATGGATTCCTTTTTAGCTTATTTCGCTTAACTTTTATTGTTTTGGTACAGCACTGTATGTAATATTTTAATATATCAACAAAACTATTAGTAGCTAGGTCCGTATCTACCGCATTATAAACATTTGGCCAGGTTTCCTTAAGTAACAACCAATTTAATTTTTTATAGTCAACATATTTTATATATCGGTTTTTTCCAATTTCGTTTTTATTAATTTCAGGGAATTCTACTATCAGGAATACCGGGTTATGATCTGTGATGAGGAAATCTATAACAACTGCTTGAATCGATTCAAGAGAAGTAACTGATGTTTTTATAAAAATATGGTCTAAGCAAGTTTTTAGACGGGTAGGAGAAGTAATACTTGGCAAGAATCCATGTTCTCCCATTATATTGAAATATTCGTCTTTAATGTTAGAATCGTTGATTAGATCGATATTTATATCTCCTACTATTAAATTGATATCCCCCTTAAATATATAATTTTGCAGATACCGATCTAACTCCGGAATAAAATCCACAGATAGCAAGGAAGGTGATCTATAAATTGCTAAAATATCAACGACCTTATTTAAATAGTATAACTTAAGTTGAATCGCTGTGATTTCACCTATAGATATTACATTGCAGTTATAGCTAATCTTTTCTTTTATGTATACTAATATCCCGTCATTTTTATTAAGTATTCCATCATTATATATTAACGAGTATCCAGGAATGTTATATAATTTTGTATTATAAATTTTGAAAGTCTCTGTAAGGATTATACAGTCTAATTTACCTATGTAACAGTCAATAAAGATCTTAAATTCATCTAGATTTTTATTTGCACTACGTATATTGTTGTGCATTATTTAAAAACAAGAACTCTTTTCCTCAATAATATTGTTCAATTCAATTTTAGTTATTAATTTGTCCCTAATTTGAGTTGGTTTGTAGTCCCTTACAAATTTATCCATCT
Source organism: Agrypnus murinus (assembly GCA_929113105.1). Classification (NCBI taxonomy): domain Eukaryota; kingdom Metazoa; phylum Arthropoda; class Insecta; order Coleoptera; family Elateridae; genus Agrypnus; species Agrypnus murinus. The sequence continues at coordinate 182,309,012 of OV816026.1, read as the reverse complement.
TACCGCAAAAGAAAAATACATCTAAGAGAATCTGACAAATAAAATGAGATACAATAAATAGATGAGGAAAGTGAATATAAAAGCACTACAAATTCAAATTTACTATTAATTATAGTAATCGTTTTTTTTTAAATTTCTTTATTTATTTATTTTTTTTACTCTTGCTCGAGGAATTACTTCTCTGTTTTTGTTGTAGTCGAGTATTTACTATTTTTCGCTTCTCATTGGGCACATTTTTTGGAGTCATTTGACTTCTTAGCGCTAGCTCCACTTCACTCAAGGAAGGGATTTCCTCTATATTTTGGAAAAGGTTTGGTGTTGATGGAGCACTGTTTGCCTTCTCTTCTTCGTCAAATGTTTGTTCTAAAAGATCTTCGTAACCATAAGAATTTCCATCAACATATAGCTTGTCGTTCTTTATATAACAGCTATGGTTCTCTTTGGTTTTGGCCAAGATTTGATGCTTACGAAGTAATTGATGATCCTTTCTTTGCTGAGGTGTTAAATGATCTACAATAGTGATTTTCTGCCTTTTCAATCTTTTTCTATTTTCAATCACGAGTTTTTTTGAGAGAAATCTAGTAAATTCAATTTTTAGTGGACTATTCGTGTTGTTTCCCAAAAAATAGAAATTGTTAACCTCTTCTTCGCGCAGATTAATATTTAATAATTTATTAACTTCTTCACATACGCCCTTGCGGGTTAATAATTCACTTTTCTTAGCTATTCCAAAGATGACAATACTATTTTTCTTTTCAACTTTTCTTAAATTTTCTATATCTTTCTTTAGCTCTTGGTTCTCTTGCTCTAGTTTTCCAACTTTACTTTTTAGTTCTTCAATTTGTACTTGTTGCCTAACTTTCACTATGATTTTTGATAATTTCATCCAATAACCGTTTAGTTGTCACATCTTTTTCTTCTACCATTTTCACATTCTTCAAAACTAGATGTATGGCTTGCTTTAGGTGTTTATTGCTGTATAATTGATAAGAGTGATAAGATGCTTCCAACACAAACTTGGTTTTGATTTGTGTATGGGTCTTTTATTGGAATTTAACTAATATTCTTGTGATATTAGAGATGCTACTTATACCAATCTAATCTTGATATCATACATACTCCAGTGTTTAAGTGAAATAAAGTTTATTAGGTACATACCCGTCTAATTTAATTATTTTTGTGGAGCAAAGTTACACACACACAATACAATCTCCAGTAACAAGTTTCTATTCACACTAACTTCACACTTTAATTATAAATCACAAATAATAATTAAATCACAATCACGCGTGAATATAAGTCCGTTTAACGTTTAAGATGAATCAGACTCCTTCTTTTTTCACCTTTGTTTTGTTTTATTTTGCACCTTTGTTTGAGTCAGTCACCTGGAATACGGTATTCTGGACGAGAATGGGCATAGTTTTAATCCATTTATGTTGTTATTTACTTTGATCTTTCAGAAGCATCATTTTTGCAAACGTAAGCACGTGCATTTTTTCTTTATTATTTTGTGATAATTTGTGTGACCTCATGAGTCATGACTCATAAACATATGAGTGGGTTACCTAGTGTAACAATGTAAATATTTATGTACAGAGATAGCTGGAAATGTATGTATTTCCAATGTAATTAAGTTTTAATGCGTTTTGTGACAACTGATAGTTTTTATTAATTTTTCCTGCAAATATTGTATTTAGACCATAAGTGTGTTATATTATTTTGATTGTATTTTTATCAGCTATCATTTTGTTTTTTGGAATTAAGATCGGTGTTAATTTTTTAACATGTTTTTATTTGTGACGTCATCACATTTTCGATGTTCAGAATTTTAGTGCGATTTCGTTTTTTTTTCAAATGTTTTTCCGTAAACGTATAAAAGGGCTTTCGAAAAAGAACAAAGTCAATCGATACGTCGGCTCCAGAAGTGAATTTCTGAAAATAAAAGTAGGGCTAGAGTTGACCCACGTGTTTTTCGTTTGTAAACAAACGTCAATTTTATTCAAGTTGATATTTACTTTTATGAATTTTGAAATTTTATTCATTTCTATTTCAACATTTTGTATGGATTTTCGACAACAGCTGATGTCGGATCACAGCTGAGTGGAACCTTATGGAAGTTTGTTGTTACCAATTGCTTACAACAAAAATATTTGTAAAGTGAATTTTAGCGCCACAGATGTTTTGGATTATTATTACAGTATATACATTATACAAGGTGGGTCGAATTTTAAGTTTGGTTCTCTGATCAGAAACATTAACAAGTTAATCATAATTTAAATAAAGTTGTTCTCATTTTAATAAGTTCTTTATAGAACACATTTCCTTTTTATAATTAATTTAAATTCTTCTTAAGTTTTTTGACATTAATTTATTTAAATGAATCTTGTGGTGATACCTATGTCATATCATTCACACATTCACAATTCATTTAAATAAATTAAAGAAAATTTTCTCAATATAATTTTTGTGTTGCAATTTATATTTTCCTTCTTTTAGTAATCTTATTTTGAATAAATAAAACCTGTGCTCTTATAATTTTAATTAATTGTTTTTATTATTCATGTGTGATGCAAGTATCAAATTTTATATACAGAGTTAAAGATTATTTCTCGTTCAGATGCAGGACTCCAGGTGTGGTTCGTAGTGTTTTTTCCTTTCAGGTACAGGAATTAATAAGATCAATATTTTTTATCACATGCTCAATCGAATTAAAACTGAATTAGCCTACTGGGAAAGAGAAAACCTATTGGGTTGTTACATTTTAATTTTTATGAAAACTAGCCAAATCAGATCAAATATTCATAGTGTTATTATTTCACCTCATAGTTTATTGTTCGCCCGAACGTGAGGTTTTTTATAAAATCATATTTATTAACTTTATTTACATTATATCATCCCAATATATTAGCGTGCTTAGATTTTTATGTGCTACATTGTTTAGCAACCAGTTTGTAAAATATTTATAAATCATTAATTTATCATACATCTGTTGTTGACATTAGCATGCAATAAAAATTGTATAACAATAGCTCAATAAACGTTTTTACACGAAAATCACTGTAAAAAGTTGGCACTTTTTGTATGATTGTAGATAAAGATATTTAAAACTCAACATACACAAAATGTTACCACATAGACATGATCATGTATTGTTACTACTACATTTTAATCCTCAAACTTTTTCTTCCTTCACCTGGTTAATGTGCTTTTCTGGTTGCGGTGTTATGGCTGCATCAATAATCATCAATCAATTCTGTTTACAAATAAAGAAAGAAAAACTAAACTATCAATAAAGATTAATTCAATTCAAAACATGTAATAGGTAACACCTCCCTTATAGTACATATTATTTGATTAAATTTTTTATTTAAAATAACTTCTCTTTTTCAGCTTCATTCTTTTATTAGATTTTAAAATAAAGCACTATTAATAACGAATTGTAAGGACTGTGGTTTATCACAACACTATTTAACGGTGTCTCCTAACCGCACATTGTGTTTGACTAATTGTCAATATGTATTTCAATAACGATGTTACCTTTTTCTCGGCATAAAACCGTCTGAATAGAATTCTAAAAGTTGTTATAACCCTCTTCTGTGTTTCAACTAAGGTTAAATATATCTTTTTATACATGAAGGAAAAAGAAAAAGGAAGCGTAACAAATATTTTTTTAATAAACTACCTTTTTCAGCCAATCACCAAGGGTTTGAATAGTGTATTTAAAAGCGAGGGCATGAGAGTATGTTATACGCCAAATAATTCTTTAAAAAACTTGTTAGGCAATCCAAAAGATAAAACTGATAATAAATTGAATCGGAAATATACCAAATTCAATGCAATGATTGTAATATGAGTTACGGTGGAAAGACAAAAAGATCAATTTTGACTATGTTCAAAGAACACAGCGGATTTTAAATACATCGCATAAAAAGTGTAGCTAAACATATACATGACACAGTCAGTGCACGCGATTAAAGTAGAAAAATTGAAATTACTTAAAAATGTTCAATTAGTCAAAAAACTTGATGCATACGAAAGCATTTTTATTAAAAAAACACAAGAATTTATTAAACAAAAAGCCGAGAAATATAGAGAATTCGATACTATTAACGCTGGTATAAAACCCGGATAAAGTTGACAAACAGTTTAAAAAACATAAGTAATTTTGATGGGTAGAATAGGTTTTCATTAGAGAAAATAAAATACTCTCAGTATTTTGTTTCTAAAATATCGTAATTTTCAGCGAAAGTTAAATGTTTTACGAATAGGACGGACGATTTTTATACTAACAATTTTAAGTCTTTAAGTCAAGCCCTCGTTTTGAAACATGTGGTAGTAATAAAAATATTTGTTAAGCTTCCTTTTTATGTTTTTCTCTTTCCTTCATGTATAAAAAGATATATTTATCCTTAGTTGCATGTTTGTGTTAAAAGTGTTTTTGATTGGCCTTTTAAAAATGCACCCAGAAGAGGGTTATAACAACTTTTAGAATTCTATTCAGACAGTTTTATACAGAGAAAAAGGTAAAATCGTTACCGAAATAGGTATTGGCAATTAGTCAAATACAATGTGTGGTTAGGCGACACCATTAAATATAGTAAAGCACTACTCATTCAGAACGTCTTGTTTTCGTTTTTCACATTTTTACATCTGAAAAATTCAATTTCTGCCAATCCAAGCTGAACTGTGATTGCTCCTGCCTTTATAATTCTTTATTTTTTTAAATTTATTAACAGCTTTTACATATTTTATAAAAACATGTACTTTCAGGTATTTGTAATTTATAAATCAGGATTTGTGGTAAATATCTTGCACACTCGCGATTATTAAATATTACAGTTAGGGGCGATCTATTCACCTCCTTTTAAATTTATCTGGAAGTTAGTTGCTATAGTTATAATTGTTCCCACAATTGTAAATACAAGAACGTTCTGAAAATGCTGATGACAACGTAGTGACAAATGTTTGTAAAGTTTTTAAATCTACTATTTGTGCATAAAGTGGCTGAACACTTCGCAGACCGGACACAGCGCCGACCGCGGATACTAAGCCGACCGTGGACACTACGCCGACCTTTAAGTGTCGTGCATAGTGACAATTTTTATGAGAATGTTAATGTAAAGTTCCGAAGTTAAAACTAATTATTTGTTGAGTGATTCTGATGTGGTTTTCACAAATATGATGTGTATGATGTTTTCTACAATTTAGATTAGTGTCTAAGGTCGCAAAGTGTCCACCGGTTGCGGCCGGCGTAGTGTCCTATATCCGCGCATACCTGAGTATTACATTACTGTTCAACAAATACCTCCCTACAGGTAAATTAACTACAAACGAAATGAATATTGTAGAAGATTCGAGAATTTTTAGCATTTTGAGAATATTTCAAGAAGTCTTGAAATTATCCTCCAGTCCTGCTCACTTTTGATGGTTTATTCTCGTTTGTGCTCCAGGAGTATTTTCTAAAAATAAATGTTCGAGCATTTTAAAACACTAATTACAGTAGTTAAAAGCTTTATAGTTCTTGAACTTTGTAGAGCAACATTTTTTGAATCCGTACATCTCAGCTCATTAGTACACGATCATAGTTTTACATACGTTTATACATATCGTACTAGTACATTTCTCATTTTTATGAAAGAGATTTTAATAATCAAACATTTTTAATATAGACGATACTGACTTTGCATCTTGTCTAATTTCATTGAAATCTTGAAAATACGGTTGGAGAATTCTCACAAACTTATTTTATCTATAATATGACTTCAAGAAAATCTTTATGAACGATAATAGCAAAAAGAATTACTTTTCAAATTATTTTAATCTGATCGTAAATATTTAAAACCCCCAAATTACCTCAGACGTTATACGGTTGATATCCTTATTCAACGGTAACCTATGCCGTTGGTCTGTGGAAACGGTAGCATTTGTGAATTTACAACCTTAGAATGAAAATCCGTTAAAACGACTGGCTGAGATGAGAAATGCAGTGTCGTAAAAATCGCATATTCCAGACCGAATATTTTCTAGTTCATAATATACGTCTATGGTAATAAAAGTGTAGTTCGCAGCTGTTTTTATATTATATTACAATTTGACTAAGTTTTAGGGCTTTTTCTTAGCAAACATGTGTTAGTTTTTTTATGTTTGTGATAGTAACTCGTAAGAACAACGAAGCTTTAAATATTAATATTAGTAGGAGCGAACATTTATTTACAGTCTTGATAATCTTAATGTAGACCAGATCAGTATAATTGTGATCCTGGCGGTCAGCCGCGCTGACAGCCTGAATGACAGCCGAGCTAATGTACCGTAGATAGCGAAAAGCTTATATTCACTTTGAGATATTGCAGTGAATAAGTTAGGCCTTGCGATTATTTGTTAATTAATGTATTTCTTTAAATTGTGTTGATCAGAATGAAATAACTATTACTGACTTCATAATGTATGCCCAAATATGTTTAATTAAAATCATTTAGAAGCAACAAAGAAATATCTACACAATTAAAAAGTACAAGAAACACAAGAAAAAAAATAATTATTATAAATTTATAAATGTTTTTGAAAAGTTTCAGTTTATCCGAGGGACTTATTCCAGGCGATAGGCTAGGCTGTTCGGCAGCATTCTGCACTCGTCAGATCCTTCAAAGGTCTAACACGTAACGATCGTGAATGACTCTTGATAACGTGGTTCGATTTGTCTACATTGTTCATCGTTCGAACACTTTGTTTGTTGAACAAGGACCTATTGTCCTACTGAATACGTTTTCATCGAAACACGTCGTTTATATTACGATATCTCTTAGCTTAATTGATTTTCAGCAATTAGTTTCGACACCGCAGTCCGTAAGGACAGGATGCCAACAGGCTGATCACATCAAACCTATGCTGTCAGGAAGGTACCATTAATACCACGAAGCTGATATCGTAAAAACTTCCCGGTCGCTGAATTCAAAGTGGTGTTTATGCCCCACCTGACGATAGTTAGGGATTGGATTCAGCGAACATCTGAATGAACTCTGTTAATTCTCTGGTTATTGGCCTATTGGCACGAGGGGTAGCGGTAGCACAGTAAACCAAAGCAAAAATTGGTAAATGCTTGGCTAGTAAAGGTAGTTCCTCTATCGCAAATCAGACAACGTGGTATCCCAAACATATCAATTATCTTTTCAAGTAATTGTATCCCTGGTGGGGTCTTGTACTGCGTACAGGTTTGACAAAATCAAATTTTGTAGAAGACATCTACAGCCACTATTAGGTAGTTGTTTTAGCGTGTGCTCTTGACAAATAGTTCTAAGTGCCACCGTCTACCAATGCGTACAATCAAACCTCGTTTCGTTAAAGCTGAGCGCAATGCGTTATTGCAGTCAGTAATTAACTTGGAAATAGACTCAAAATTTCTTTAAAGAGCATACAACCGACGGTAGTCTTACTCTTCTTTTGTAGTAGCTCTACTAAACTACTGACTGCTTTTGTATCTCCATTGCACTGTCGTTCAGAGAATTCTACCAATACCCAATTTTCTGGCATTTGTATGCACTTCAGTGGCAGGTTTTCTATCGTATATGGCTAAGCTTGGACAAGTTGTTAAACTTTCTTTTAATTCGACAAAAGCACGTTGCTGTTCATCTTTCCAGTGAACGTAAAATTTTTCTTTGTCAAATTTGTAAGAGGTTGAAAAGCTAGTTATTTTTCCTCAGAACTAAACAGATTACTTTAACTTCTTAAAATCTTACACAAACTGTTTGATACTTACTGTACAACTCAAGATTGCCTCGGCTTGGATATCTACACAACAAATTTAAATTCAGGTAGCAGGTATTGTTTCTATAGCTCACTAATTATAAAAGAAATTAATATAGGTTTAAAGACACAAGAAAATGCACATAGTTGAGCGCCATCCGTTTAGGAAAGTCAGGGAATTTTATAAAAATAATGACCCGATGCTCGCAAATAGAAATCGGCATCAGATCTATTAAATTTAATTCAAATATTAGTCATAATCAGCTATGTCAAAGTTAGGTTGAATAAAAAATATTTAAAGACTTTCATAAATATATGGTTCAATATTATTCAGTCTAATTAGGTTCAAAAATAGATTTATTTATAAACAAAAAAATAAAAATGAAAAGTTTTCATTTAAGACATCGTTATAGATTTAAATATAAAAAATGATACCCAACGTAAGAATTCTTAGCGACGGAGAATTATGCACATGCAAATAGTGATCAAAGATATTTGATACATAAATAATGGTTCAACTTACATTAGCTTTAACAAAATAAAATCCATCAAGTAACAGTACCTTAATCGAATAATTCAATCTGACATCACTTTACAAAGCAATTGATACAATATTACCTTTTCAATCACAAACACTAATCACCAAACTCAACTGCTTAATGAAACTGAAGAAATCTGGACAACAACTCAATTACTGACACCGGTACTGAATCTGAACCAAGAAATTAAAGTTTGCAATAACTGTCTTTGTTTAGAACTATTAGCCAATAAAGTTCCCTTTTTTAAATAACCGGAACAACCATACCCAAGCAGCATTTTTAGTCACCGCTACGTACCAGCAATCACCGGTGGAACTATAAAGTTTTTGCCGTTAGTTACAAGAACGTAATTGCTACGGTATTGTTACGTGCCTGGAACCAAAATGGGGAACAATTCTCGGGTAGCAGATACGTTGCAGTAACCTTTTCGGAACTTGTCCAGCTACCTTTAGGGTACGTAGCGGGAACGTGGCGGCGTAGTAATTGCTACTTTCGTGGAAATTTTTTCTATTTGACACATCGTGTCGCGTCGTTGTTCTCTCTTACTCTTGCAACTTAACAAATATTCTTTCACTTTCTCTACTAATGCCGCGGTCGTGTCACAAAATGGATTACTATTTTATTTGTAATACGTACATAATATATAAAGAGATGAAATGTTTCGTTATTTTGTCAATCTAGCATACCAAAATTATAAACCATCGCAACTTTTCTGTTAAATGCGATGATGATAGATCGAAAAATAACAACGCGCCTTCTTTAAATATATTTTTTAATAAAAAATGTCTTGAATAAAGTATGACAAAAATACTTATAAATTGATAAACATGATAGAAACCATTTTTATTTTATTCCCAAGGCACAACTTGACATCGATTTGTTATCTTTATTGAGAGTTATAGTAAAAGACTTTTTAACAATTGCAAAAAATTGCAAATTGATTAATAGCCTTCAACATTTTACAAGTATGGAGTTGTTTTGAAAATGTCACCTTAAAGTAGTATTAACTGTAAAATGTGTGTCTAAAGTTTGTGTCGCTTTATAAACAGTAACGGAAACTAAACAAATTCTACTTCTAGGTTTTTGCTACCACGAAGTATAAAATACGGTTTCCGTAGCCACTTTCTAGCTCCTAATATCACTGCAAAATTCCCATTGGAACTTAACCTCAAATTTAAACGTCAATCGTAAACAAACAACCAATATTTTTATACTGATTGCTACTTAATAACAATTATTATTTAATTATGGCTCATTTTAAAGTTGTAGCGACGAAAGAAAAAAGGGGAATATATTTCACCCTTGTTTACTACATGATGGTTTATCAGTGATCTCATCCCTATTTTTTTCTATTTTGTATTGTAAACAGTTGATTTTGTTTCCACTGATTTCACCTAACTGCTGTTCTAATTTTCTATAAAAGGTGGACGTATATCTAAAATTCTTTTATTTCTTATTGCATTTGCCTTTGACATTTTTATTAAAAACTTGCAAAACTACTACCACTGCTAAAACACAATTAACCTCCAAATTCCAAACTAAAATTACTTTCAACTGATTCTCCTGGGTAGCATAAACGTAAGTTTTACGTTCAATGCTACTGTATAGTTCAGTTACTTTAAAGGTTAAGCAATGCTTTCAGACCAGTGGCAGGAACTTTCGGTGCTACTTTAAAGTTTTAAAAACTTAAAAGTAGCTTCGGGCAAGTTACTGCTACAATCATAATATCACTTGAAGTTGCAACAACATTAAGGTAATTATACTAAGTAGCAATACCGTTCCACATACTTTAAAAAGCTACTTAAAAGTAATGTAACTACATAGTTCTAATAAATAGTAGAAGTAACTACATAATTACTAAAATATTTCAAATTGAAGTAATTAAACCTATAAAGTCATAAATTTAGTTGTAGTTACGTAACAGCTACTCAATCAAAGTTCCGATTTCAGTTACCGCTACTTAGATGCTGCTTGGGTATAAACTCAGTTATGAATTGTTTATTTGAAATGTTCTTCTTAAACCACCACTGGTTAATAATAATGTTCGTAGAAAGCTTTTTCTTTATTAAAGATAGCACCATGCTTAAACGTACCGTTTAGAAATTATTTAGTTTTAAAACTTCCGTCTGTGAATTACATTAAAACGAAATCCTGTAAAAACTTGGTTTACGATAAGTTAAATTTAGTAAATATAATTATTCGTTATAATTACTGTATTACTATCAGAAGAAATTATTCAACAAACTAAAATACGGCAACAAAATACTAACTGCACTTTAATTATAAATCGATAAATCGTACGGAAGTAATTATTAGGTTTCGGTAAGAGCGATTCTAATTTAATCACTTAAAATTGCCAAAATTGCCAGTGCCAACGGTTGACACCCTGTATGTATGCGGCATTAATTCGGAGAACTCCGCACTCTTTAAGTGTTTATTTCGGACTCATTTTCACTAAAACTAACTAAACCAACTGGAAAACTTTAATTAAAACTGTAATTGCGGAATAATCCTTCAATGGATTAATTTTATACTGTAATGACATGGGAAACTGTATGGTTTGGTTAATTTATTAACCCTGAAAAGTCGACGATAAATTGAAACAAGTGAGCTTCCGATACGATAACGGAACTAAACACACAAAACGGTAATAGTACAACTTAATTATACTCTTAAAACGATAACTTTGTTCTATATTGAAAACTGTAATGTTCTTCTTCTTCTTCTCTTTCTCCTTAGGCCCCTAGGGCGTCGGAGTTGTGTTGTTCATTTTTCATCTATCTACTTTTTCCATCCTTTCCGGTCTCTTGCTAACTGTTTCATCTGTTGCAGTGTTTTTCCCTTTTCCTTCCCAGTTCTGCCACTTGTTCCAACCAACCTTTTCTAGGTCTACCTTTTCTTCTTCTTCCATATCTTTTAGCCACCATTACTCTCTTTTCTATTTTGTCTTCTCCCATTCTTATTACGTGGCCGTACCAGCTTAGTTTTCTTCTATTTATTTTTGTTTCAATGTCTTCTTTGTTTAACTCTTTCCTTATATTTTCACTACGACATCTATTCATTTTTGTTTTCCCCGCTATTTTCCTCAGCTGTATCATTTCTGCCGCGTTAATTTTACTTCTTTGTTTTTCGTTTATTACCCATGTCTCGCTCGCGTATATTAATGTTGGCACTGTTATTGCGTTATACATATGTACTTTCGTTTTCTGTTCTATTTCTGCCTTTCCCCGGACTGTTTTGTTTAGGGCACAATATATTTTTGTTGCTTTCTTGGTTCTATTTGCTATTTCTGTGTCAATTTTCCCATCACTCGTTATCACTGTCCCAAGGTATTCATGTGTAATCACTTTTTCTATTTCTACCCCCTTACATGTCAATTTGTTTCCGTATTCTTCTTCCTGTTGTGTTTGTGTATTGCTTATTTCCACGTATTTGCATTTATCTATATTTATTTTTAGTCTTACTTTCTCAATCTCTTTCACTCATATGTTTATTAGTTGTTGCATTTTTCCTTGATTTTCCGCTACTAGAACTATATGATTCGCATATACCATTACCTCTCTTACCTGTCTTAGATTTTTGTATCCGATAGTCATTTGTAAGTGTTTAGATCTTTCCTTGGCGGTTTTTATTATTTTGTCCATTATAAGTATGAAAAGTAAAGGGCTGAGGCTGTTTAATTCCCTTGTTTAATTCCTCTTTTCATTTTAAATGAATGATGATCGCTTGCCACAAAGCTGTACTCTTGCCCTTGTATTTTCGTATACGTGTTATTTCTATAAGTTTTCTTGGGATGTTGAGATCTGCTATGATTTCCCACAAGACGTTTCTGTTCACTCTGCCAAACGCTGCCTTCAGGTCTATAAAGGTTATATACATTTCTTCTCCTTTTTCATTTTCCTCTCCATTATTAATCTTAGTAGAAATATATTGTACACTGTTTGCCTTTTTTGTCTAAAAGCTAATTGTTCCTGTTCTAGTTTTCCCTCTACTACTGTTCTCACTCTCTTTTCTATTATTCTTGTGTATACCTATTATACTAGCGATGAGAGGCATATATCTCTATAATTATGGCATTCAAATTCGTCTCCTTTTTTGTGGATTGGCACCAGTAGATTTTCTTCCAATTCATTTGGTATTTTATTTGATTGCCATGCAAGTCTCATTGTTTTTAGTAGCCATTCTTTTCCTAGTTCCCCTAACCACTTTATCATCTCTGGGTCTATTCTGTCTGGCCCACTTGCTTTCCCTATCCGGATTTTCCCCATTGCCTCCTCTAGTTCTTCCATTTATATTTCACCTATTGTATTTTCGTTTTCCGTTGTCTGGTTTTGTGTCCTATTTCCCTGTTTAGTTTGTTCTTCTTTTTGTTATTCGTCTTCGTCTTTCTCTTTGTATTTTTCCATATAGTATTTTTCCCATATGTTTAGTACTTCCTTTAGCTGTAATTTTATTTGGTTTCTCTTATCCCTCATTCCTCTTATCTCTTTTCTTTTCCTTCCTCTTATTGATCTTATTTTGTTCCAGAATTTTCTACTATTATTACTGTAGTGTTGGTTTAGTTCCTCTCCATATTTCTTCCAGCTCTCTCTTTTAGCTTCTCTTGCCTTTTCTTTTACCTTATTTCTTATTCTGTGATACTCTTTTTTTTCTTGCTCTCTTTTCGTTCGTATGTACGCTTTCCATGCTTCTTTCTTCTTTTTCACCTCTGCCTGTATTTCTTCATTCCACCAATCCGTTCTTTTATAGTTTCTCTTGATTTTATATACTCCACAGATTTCTTCTGCTTTCCTTAATATTATTTCTTTGAATATGTACCATCTTTCTTCAAGATCTCCTTCTTGGTCCTTCAACCTTTCGAATTCTTTCTCCGTCTCTTCTTGGTATCTTTTCTTCTTTTCTGGTTCTTGAAGTCTCTCTATTGCTATTCTATTATATTCTGGTTTCTTTATTATTTCTTGTCGGTTCTCGTGAATTTCAGCTGTTATTAGTATGTGGTGTGTACCTATTTCAGCTCTGTTTTCTGTTCTAATTTGCCCGATTTTGTATCTCATTTCTTCTGTATACACTATATAGTCGACAATGCTCTTTGCATATTTCCCCTCTGCAACGAATGTATGTCTTTCCTGCATAGTTTGTTCCCAGAAGGTATTTCCTATTAATAAGTCGTTTGTTTGGCAGAAGGTAAGCATTTTAGTCCCATTTTTATTTAGTACGTTTTCGCCATACTTTCCCCCACATCCAAGTCCTCTACTCACGTCGTTTCCCATTCTTTAGTTCAAGTCTCCCATCAATACTATTCTTTAGGACTTTTTTCTAATCTCGTCCAATGTGTTTTGTAGGTCCATATAGAATTCGTCCATCTCTGCCTCATTCGTTCCTTCTATCAGTGCGTGTAGTTGTATTACATACCATTCCTCTTCTGTTTCTATTTTAATGTACATTATTCTTGGTGATATAAATTTGGCATCAGTAACTTTTGCATGTATATGTTCCGTCATCACAATTCCTACTCCTACCTTCGCTCTTTGTGTTGTATCCACCCCTGTGTAATATAATGTATGTCTTTCACCTATTTTAATTTTTCCTTTTCCTTCTTTGTCTCACTTAGTCCCAACAAATGTATTTTATATTCCATCATTTCTTGCATCAGTTATCTTTTTTCCCCGCTTATCGATGTTATGTTCCATGTTCCTATTTCTATATTTGATGTTTGGTTTTTGTTTTCATTTTTCTTAATTATATTCATCGTTTTCCTCCTGTGTTTCTTTTTTTACTGTGTGTCTCTCCCGTTTTCCTACTATCTACTAATGTTCTCCCTGTTTCTATTTGATTATGTTTCTTTTTACTATCCTTCTCGTTTTTACCTTTAGCGTTTTCCTTTGTCCGTTTTAGAGATTTTGTGGCTTTTTTCTCTTAAGGTCTCTTCATTGTTACCTTCTGGGGATCTTTGCCAGAAACCATTCAATTTCTCCAATTTGTCATTCTTCTTCCTCTCCCTGCTAGTGTCCACTTTCCTTATTGTTCTGTCTGTCTATTTGTTGTAGTCTTTCGAGAGACACTATTTCTCCATTTATTATTTTGAAAACTGTAATGTTAAAAACAAAAATTAACATAAACTTCATCGGGAGCTTCTCTGAAGAGAGAGACCCAGGACAACGCGAGAAATTACTCTCCGCTCAGCCCGTCCATTCCCTTGTTCACTGTCTGAGATTCTATTGTAAACTGTCTTAAACTAAAAATATTTTGACGATAGAGTAAGTTTTGAGAAGGTTAACATTTCAAATGAACCAATAAAAAAATGGCGGGAATTTTCTTAAGCCAATGAGGGATAACTATATTATTCTAGAAAATATTTTAACCCAATATGTTTTATAGCTGTCAATTCGAAGTTTCTTACATTTTAACCATAAGGAAACTTTTATTAATGCAAATATTATATATTAACTCTTATAGGCACGGAATTAGAAACAACTTTGTTCTGGAACATTCTATTCCATTTTAAAACGAAATCTGTAAATTTTTCTAGAAACAAATTTTATTAGTCTGAGAATGTTTCTTTTGAAAATGACCTTTGATATTTTGTAGGACTTACATTTATACAGAATACCAACGTAATTTCAAATAAATCAAGAAGAATTATACAATAATATGCAGGACCGCACTAGGGTTTTTTTTTATTTATTATACAAACAAAATGATTTTATGAAGTTAAAAAACGTAACGTTGCAAGGTTTTGCAAGTGTACAACCCTACGTACTTACTTGCGAAAATAACTCTAAACTTAAAAACTGGCTCAGTAGCTAAATAGACATCTGCGATGTCGAAAATGATAGATTTTATCTTTTCTAAACCTGGTTTAATTTCTTCTTTAGAAATTTAGCGATCGCGATAATTTATTCTCGTCTTTAAGAAACTACATGTGACATATTGTAGCGTCGTATGTGCGTCGCGCATGAACCTTAGAGCTTTTCCGCTTTTCCGCTTTTCAAACGTACAAAGCCACTCTCAACATCTTTAGATGGTATTCGCATAACCTAGAATTTGAAGAAGAGCGCGTTGAAAAAACTCGGGTATGTTAACAAGAGCTTTATCAAATATTTATAGTGACCATCTGTCACGAATGTGTTTTAGGGATGAACTAATTGGCTACGGGTATCTATCCAGGATATCTATACGGGTGGTATCCAGATGCAAGACCTAAACTTGTAAAGTGCTGATCTCCTTTAAGACTGTCGAGCAGATCGTCAATACGTGGTAATGGATACTTCAGTTTTTCTATTTAATGCCCTATACTCTACGCAAATGTCTTCTTTTTCAAAAGAAGCTTTAAAAGAGCGATTTTCCTCATACAACACAGTGTTCTTGGAAGCGATCAGAACTGGTACTATAATTTTAAGACTTTTTATACACCGGAAAATTAAGAATATGAAATTTATTTAGCCACATTCTGTTTTGTAGTTCAATAAAAACATTTTTGCACGCTTCAGAAGTATGCAAGAGTATAGTTGTTACATATGCGGTGTGAGGAAATAACAATTGCATCTTTGTCCCAAAGGGCAACTTTACAGATTGACTGGGCACTATAATGACGGATTAAAATAATGAAAATAAATCGTTGTTTTGCATATTATCGGCCATAACTCGGTCATTTGTTAACCAATTTAAAAAGAAGAGTTTCCTGGATATGAAACAAAATACATCTTCAATAAATGAAGAAAAGGACATTTTATTTGTTGAGTAAATCTCGTTTTGAACCGCTGAAACTTAAAAATTTCTACAAAAAACATTTTTTCGTGACTGTTTCAGGCTATAACTCAGTCATTACGTTACCGATTTTCATTATTTTTGAACTTTTGTAAAGCTGCACTTCTTATCTTCCCAGTATAGAAAATTTCCAAAATGTGACAAGAAATGGCTAAGTTTTGGTTATTAAAGTAGTACAAGGCACCAAAACTGGATGCGGTACATTCAGCGGACTGGGAAACAAAACTCGAAGTGAAGAAAAAATTCTGCAAGTGTGAAAATTCATAATCAACATAAAAGTATTGTACATTTTATGTGTAGCACTGTGTAATCTAACATCTAATCCCATTTTGTTGATATACGTTTTAAATATAAGTGTCTCTGAATTGATAAGGTAGCTTGGACAACTATTTTTGCACATAGTCTGTAGTCTAAAAACAGGTCACAAAATAAGTAACTGTCCAAATAACCGTCATAAAACGCATTTGTAACTTTTCTATTTAATAACATTTTAGCAGGGTAATGGCATTAGGTAATAAATTCTATGTATACTCAAATAGTTGCAATAAATAATCAAACTATCAAAGCAGATTACATAATTCGCGTAACTGTTAACTATAATTTACGCAAATAATGAACATCCAGAGACGCTTATTAATTCAGTAAATCATAAATTCCTAAAATAACGGGTATCATTGTTGTTAACTAGACGAAACTAAATGAAGGCGTCAGCTGCAGACGCCGGTTAATTACATGTTTTCAGTACGCCGGATTAGTGTGATTAGGGATTTAATTATGCTTAAAATGAAGACTAAACAGACTCATTATTGATTTTGAATTTAATAATAATGTAATTTGCATACTAAAACTTCATAAAAAAGTAATCAACTATCTTGTTGGCAAAATATAATTAATAAAGTATGGCCATCTTTCAGCTGTGCTTTTTGAATAGAAAAGCAAATTTAGATACATAAGCAGTATACATACATCTTGGGTGGTTGTGGTAGAGAAATATTGATACGGGTTTCACATTAATAAGTGCAAGATGTATCATTCAGATTGGCTTCAATTTATGAGACATATAGGGTATATACGGAGCAACGTAGCGTAAATCGAGTTCAAAAGGAAACTAATAAGAAAATGTCAAAAAAAGATCTTAAAAAATTTTTGATTAAACATATAAAAGACTTTTGATGTATTTTGTATTTAATGACTACCAATCAGTAAATGTGCTTTCTTTTTAATCTAAGCTAGAAAATTTTGTATTTAAAAAAATCTTTCAACCAGCAGAGAATAAGTATTTTATTTACAGAGTTCTTAAGTAGTACTTCATTGCTTTGTTGTTATGTAGTAAAGCCTATTTTGCATGGCACAAATTGAAATACAAAAATATACTGAATGTTCGTCAAAACGATATAAACAAGAATTCTACATAATGCAGTGGTGTTAGCCTTTGTAGCCATACACCTTGGGTGCACACCTCGCCTGAAGTACAAACAGGTTGACCTAAAATGCCAATAAAAACGGAAAGCGGCGTTTTGTTGGCGGTTAATAGTACATTAAAAGTCTGCTTGAATTTAAATCCTAGCTGATCCTTTTTTCAAGATGAGTGGATTTTCGCTTTTTCGTAATTTTTCATCATAATTAAGCGATATTGTTTCTTGGCGGTGCTATTATTTAAGCATGTATGTGTGTGTGTGTGTGTGTGTGTATGTCCATATACGTGATAAAGCGCGCCAAGCTCGCTCTTTCGATTAATCAAATAAAAGAAAATTAGTTATAAAAATCACCGCTATGCAGCGCATGGTACACCGGGCACTCCCGCGCAATAGAAAATCTAATCTGTAGAGCATAAATGAATGTTCATTTCATAGCCGCTCCCTATAATTTTCATGTTTACATTGCTCATCAGTAACAAGTATTCTCTTGAGAAATCTTGTTATTTCTGGTCTCCAAGATCATGGAAAAAAATATTCTATCAACTCACTTAGATCATAACTGCGATCACGAAGAAAATAGGTTGAAATTATGTGCACCATGTGGTAAAAAAATCGTTGTTGGTAACCGTCAAAGATCAGAATTTTCAATTACTGAAAATCTTGCTGGTTTAATTAAAAAGCATGTAAACGATCAGTTTGACGCGTCTAATTCTAAATTTCCCATTAGCATTTATAGTACTTGTCGAAAAACTATAATGGAACGAGAGAAGGGTAATGCAAAGAGGCCACTTCCAACAATGCCTAATTATGAGGACATGAAGTTAGCAAAAGAAACCAGAACCAGAACAACTTATGATTGCAATTGTTTTATATGTTGTCTAACGGCACGATTCAAAAGTCATTCTAAAATAGTTAAGGGCAAAGGTCATGTACGTACTTTCGATACTATAATAGATCAAAATTGTGGTCTTTATGGAGCTGCTTCAAATGCTCAACTTCCGTCTACAAGTGGACGAAGTAATACTGAAAAGAGAACGTCCATGAACATTTGCAGTGAGTGTTTTCAAAAAATTGGCAAAGGTGCGCGTCATTCTTGTGGCGCAGGTCCTTCTTCATCTAGTGCTCGTGAAAACGTCTTGAGTTTAGTAGAAAAATTACCAGAAAAGCAACAAAACCAAGTAGTAACATCGATTTAAAAAAAAAGAAGGTCCGATGAAAGTACGATCGATGGTGATATTATTTTAAATACAACAGGGTCTAAAATGAGGGTAACTTTGAATAAAAAAATTCAAAAGGAAATCGTTTTTACTACTGAAGGTTTAGACAAATTCCAATCGACTACTGGAGCATCTCAAAATCAGATGAATAAAATGACCAATTTCATTAGGAGTTTTGCTGGAAGAAAATCTATTCCAAAAAATTATAAACAACATATGCGTGAAAAATCTAATTCATTGGGAGATATTTATAAAGAAGCTATTTGCCCTTTTGAAGCCAAAGAAGGTATGGTTAATAGACCTGTTGTATATGCTAATGCATCAAATCTTATTAACGCAATATTTGAGAATCGGAATGTTAAAGAAATCCAGAATGCTAAAATAAAATTGATGGCAGATGGGGGGCAAGGCTTTTTTAAATTATGCATAACAGTTTTGACAGAAGAAGAAGGAGAAGAAGAATGTGATTCATATTTCAATGAAAGTAAAAGACTCCACTCCACTGGTGGGAGTATGTCCAAGAAACGGAATTTAAATAGCGTTTACAGATTAATTATATTATCAATTGTTCCTCAAATAAAGGAAACTTACGAAAATGTGAAGACCTTATTTGAATTGACAAAGGTCAACGAGATACCCTTCAAATTCAGCTCTGACTTGAAACTTATACTAATTATTAATGGACAGCAAACTGCAACAGCAATGTATCCTTGCCCTTACTGTTTCATCACTTTGAGCGAATTGCACACTTTTGGAAAATTGACTGGTGATGCCGATAAAGAAGAATCGATGGAAATTGACGTTGATAATATAATTTTGAAAACATTCAAAAATTTGAAAGATGATTACAATAAATTTAAATGTGTTGGCAAAGATAAAAAGTATGCTAAGCAATGCCACAGTACAGTAAATATGCCTCTCTTTTTTTATGAAAAAGAATCGGAGTATAAAGATGTCGTTAATGATGAAGAAGAAGATGACATTAACATGTACGTTCTTTAGAAATGTATTTTGCCTGAACTTCATCTTTTACAAGGATTTACAAACCACCTATTCTGGAACGGCATAGTCCCTGCTGTAGGACGTGAGAAGGCTCTGCTTTGGCCATCAAAATTGAAGTTAGTAGCAAAAAATTATCAGGGTGAAATTTTCGAGGGTAATGCCTGCCGAAAACTTCTGCAAGAATCGGATAAATTGCTTGATCCTGAAATTTACGAGCATGTTGGTCCTTTCAAGTTACAGCCATACGTCGCTGCTTTTAAGACAATGAATAAAATTGTACATGACTGCAGATATTACCGATTTAGATGAGAACTTGAAAAAACTCCGCAAAGATCTAGAAAGTACTGGAACATCTTAAACTCTAAAAATGCATATTATACTCGATCACTTGAAAGAGGGCATTTCATTATTAAACAACGATGGTTTGGGTTTGTGGTCAGAACAGGCCGGTGAATCTGTTCACAGAGAATTTTTGAAATTTTGGGAAAGATTCAAAATAAATTTAATAAATGATTCATCATATTCCAGCCGTTTAAAAAAAGCGGTAGTTACCTTTTCTTCACAGCATTTATAGAAACATGCCGTAGTTAGTTTTCATTTCATTTCTACTTCAATTTTATAATGAAAAGTAAGTATTTTTGCAGTGGATTAGGCCTACAGGGGATACCACTTAAAAAAAACGTGCCATGATATTTATCTCGTTAGATGGTGTGGAAACAATATCGCTTAATTATGATGAAAAATTACGAAAAAGCGAAAATCCACTCATCTTGAAAAAAGGATCAGCTAGGATTTAAATTCAAGTGGACTTTTAATGTACTATTAACCGCCAACAAAACGCCGTTTTCCGTTTTTATTGGCATTTTAGGTCAACCTGTTTGTACTTCAGGCGAGGTGTGGGTGGCAATTATTTATACACTAAAATCACCTTTTTAATGTGTATAATTTTATTATTGTTTTATTTTATAATGTAGTTTTATTTTTGGAGAGATTTCAATGTTGGCCTCTTCGCTTAAAGTTTCTCCTCGCTTGCCCGTTTAAGAATTGGATATCTTGCTATATTTCCTTGTGTCAGATAATTGTTTGACATAATGAGAAATTTTATTTGAAATTTGTCAAAATATATTTTAATACTAAATGTCAACCTCTATTGATCTTAAACCACTTGATTATATGGGCAGGTGAGCTTCTACTTAATTAAACTGAAAGAATATTTTAAAAGGATAATTTACTTTTTTAGTTAAAGGAGGAAATACCCACCAGCACTTTACACTCAATCTTGTATCCAAGTAAGTAACTAAATTAATTCTTTATAACGTTTTCTTTATTTATTTTTATCGCAGCATTTACCCTGATATAAGGAATGCTCGTTCCTATTCGACGAACAAAAAGTTCGTCTCTGAATTCGTGAAGTCTGTCTGTCTGTCGGTCTGTCGCCTTTTTCCATGTTGACTTTTTTTAATTTTTATTTTTGGAATCTTATAGTACATACAATTCTAAGAAACTTTTGGTTGAGACAGTTTTTGTATCTCTTCGGGAAAGTGGTCAAAATGACCAAATGACCACCGAAAATTTCGGTAAATTTTTGAAAAATGAAAAATTTTGTATTTTTTAAAAATTGACGAAAAAATAAACATTTTTAGCAACAAAAAAATTCGAAAAATTTTAGGACTTGGAATTTTAGTTTTTTTATGACAACTAATGTGTTACGTGAACATTAGTTTTCAAAAATAAATTAGTTTATTAAGTATACAGTTGTTTTTGTTCGTCATGGCAATGCTAGCTCTGCGCATTCTCACTAGTTTCTTTATAACCTTGTTAAACTTTGTGAAGCTATCTTTTTTCCACTCACTAGTGATGCACGTATAACAACACACTACCTGTTTTCATGATAACTAGAACCTCTATCTGTTGCCTTTGTTTTACCATTTTGCATGGATATTTGGAGCTTTTTTCCTTATTCATCTCCTTATCAATCAAAGTCTTAAAAATATGAAGCCACGACAAAATGTTTTGCTATAATCAATAGTACAATTTGAACAGCAAACATATTGCTTAGTAATTAATTCCTTGTCGTGTTTCAATTTCTAAGGTGGTTGTGATTTTGGTACAAAGAGACATTTTTAGTTTACTACAATGCTTTTCCTTTTTTTTTTCGGAATAGTCGCTTATGAGATCATCCTTCTCTTAAGATGTATTGAAATGTATATTCTTTTAATAACAACTAAACTGAATTAATCTCAATTAGTATATTGATTGAATAACGTTTATGCAACCTTCCTATATACAAGGTGTAACCATGAAAACTGAAAACATTTTAAGGGGTGAAAGATGAGTACATGAGATGACCATATCAAGAAAAAACGTTAGACACGTTTATGAAAATTTTAACATCTTGGTTTAACTTTTCGCGAAATAATGAGTAAATACGGACCTGTTTGTTTCATGCCATTAATTTAAAGCTGGACGTGCTCAAATACAAAATAAAGTAACAATACAGTGATAAGGCAAGACCAACTTCTGGATGTGCAGCATCTTTCGACATTCGGCGTAAAATAAACAGCTGATTCAAACCCAATCTTTTCAAAAATGAAATTCCAACAATTTTAAAGTTGATACATTTGATATTCTCTTTTAAGTTTGTTGGTTCTTCCTTTCTCATTGTTTTGTAATGCACGGCAATTCTGAAATAATTAATCGGAAGTAGTAGGGGAAGTCCCGGACATTTATTTCAATGTTTATTTTTATACTTAAAATGCACTTTGGAACTTCTTCAATTATTTTAGTAAAAAAAATAAAAATACAAATGCAAATTGCAAATGACACAATAGTAAGAATTATTTGATAGATTAATGTTAACGCAGGCTTACAGCATAAGATTCAGTCTTCTTCAAATATATTCCTGCAAATGACGCAAATCGGTTCCTTGATCACAATATTCATGGGAAAGACTTTGACTATTTGGTTTTGTTTTAAGTTGTTTACATGGCATGGCTTTACTTTTCTCTTTAAGATCATTTATATACGGAAAATATGTTACAATCTCATTCTTTTGTGAACGCTTCATAAGACGCTTTTTAGTCGCATTAGGAAGAGCCGATAATTTTGGCTTTTTGGTACTAATTCTCCTAATATAGAAATATATTTTAATCATTTACCTAGAATAAACCTAATTACCCAGAAACTACTTTTTTTTTGTTAAATTTAAAGCTATGAACAATGTCTCTGAAGGTACCCGACTGACTTGCGTCCGGGGCTACCTGATTACTTAGATGCTATGTTTCTATTAATAGTACTTAATTTATGAACCGAATCAGATAAATACTATTGTAGTCGTAAAATACAGGTGGCCATGACCAAAACTTCAGCCAATAAATTACGTTAAGCTACATACATTTTCTATGTGAGAACTTGGTATGAAGTATGATAGGAGTGGACACAAGATAATCGGCTGGAACAAAACCTACTGAAATATAACATACAATTCATTCGGCAGTCACAGCAATACTAAATTATATTTTGTTTGTAGACCATAAAGGGTACATTTTGATTTAACATTATGTTTTTCTTTTGATGGCTTAATAATTTGGTTGTCCGCAGATAACCGCCGTCCGGGGCTACCCGCACTTCTAATGAATTTAAGAAGTGATAAATTACTATTCGTTTTTGTAAATTCATTGCTTATCAAATTTCTGTAGCTAGGTATAGGATTAATAATATAATTATGCAACAAGTACAAAAACATTGCACAGCAACTTAAACAAAAATAAATTATTTAATTGAGGTAATAGTATTTTAGTAATAGTAATAGTACCGTACAGATTAATTTACAAAGCAAGTACAAAAATGCATTATCGGCCCAGATTGTTCAAGTGTGCTGTGTGCGTCAGCATAAATTCGTATTTTCATTAGAAATGTGTTTGTGAATATGGAACTTTAACACCTCAAATGCATTTATAATAAACAAGAAATTATACATATAACAGTTAACAAGTCCAGTAACTACAAAAACTCGCAAAATAACAAACACATAAAAACACTCAGAACAAAACAAAAAGTAAAACAGAACGAACAAAAAATATTTAGAGTAAATGTCCAAAATCAGCTATGATTTGGAAGGAGGGCAGACCTTGGGAAACCTTTTTCGCTACAATTCCCGGGTAAGATTAGAATTACCCCTCTTTTTTCTGTCTTTCTACATTTTACTTCACTCTTTTCTTTCACCATAAAGAAGTTAAGGACAGCAAGTTAACATTATAAACTGTATGCAGTCATATAAGACGACGTATAAACCTTATCGCTGCCTATAAAGTAACGCTGGTAATATATTAAGAACCTTCTCTTAATATTATTCTAATTTAAATAATGTATGCGAATGTATACCCGTACTCAGAAACCTTATCTTAATATTATTCTATTGTATCCTAACGCTTGCATCTATTAGAATAATAATGTAGGCACCATAAAAACTTTATCGTAATATTATTTTACATATTAGCATATTTAATATATACCTATGTAGGCGAATGTTGCGACCACAGAATAGTATATAAACACCGCAACTTGGTAGGATAAATCAGTTTGAGTTGCAACGACGTTCGGAGCGTAGAAACTGGCATCCGGGGATGCTGTTTACCTCGCTTTCCGAACTTAACTTCGACACTCAGAAGTCTTAGAAACTGGTATTCATGGATACTGTATTATTTTAAAAACGCTTTTCAACGTCAAGAAAAGTTAATTCGCAGCTAAAGTTCCTTAAAAAATAAACTTAACTTAAAGGTCACTGCTCTATTATAATATAACAGTAAAACATGCGATGCTGTCGAAAATAGCCGTAACTATAAACAATAATAATATCAATATCGAATTACGTCTTTGTATGCACATGTTGTGTACTGGCTTAAACAACCTTTTTTTTATTTTACCGTGAAAATGAGTCACTTATATTCTGTTTGCTTCTTTAATTGGCAATTATTATTGTTCTTATTATTGTTCATAAAGTCTATAATTATTATTGTTCTTAGCATTCATCCTATATGATTAATTGAGGAGTAAGCTAAAAATTTTCGTAATCTGATTTGATTAACACCTATAATTTCTCTGACTACTATAGATCTTAGAATTATTGTTGCTATGAATAAATTGAAGTTTATATTGTATATTAACGGGACTATAGGGGCAATTTTCTGTCTTGTTAAGATTAATAAACAATTTATTCAATCAAGTCCCTCTAAAATTTCTGGAAACCAAAAATGGAATGGGGTAGTTCCTATTTTAGTTAGCAGAGCCGAGTTTATTATGAGCAACCTTGGTGATTGGACACATCACATGTTTATCAGGAAAATATGTTCTAAATCGTTACAGCTACCGCCCATTACGAGGTTTCCAGTTATATTAGTTACACCCTGTATATTGAATGTAAACTGCCTCTTTACGGCTTACTACTTCTTCATGTTGATACTTCAATATTTTGGCTGTCTCAATACTAAGAAATACACATAACAGAGACAATCGGGTTGCTAGTTAATTAAATGAAGTAGAGTACCCACTACAGAAAGATGTTTTTACATTTAATAAAATTGTATTATATAATATATTATATGGTATAATACAGCGTAATAATAATTATAAGGCGACTCATACGAGAGGGATAAGGGAGGTTACTTAAAATTACAGGATATGTTTTTTTATAGCATACATTCTTAACAGGAACCTAAATTATATAATAAAAATAAATAATTATGTGACCCATTTTTAAACTTTCGCTACCCAAAAATAGGTCGTGACCTAGTGGTTGCAATAGCACCTGATATTTATTACCATTTTATATTATACCTGAAGTTTAAGTTCAATGACTACCAAAAGCTAAAAAAATTAACACCTTTGTGTTTATTTAAGTTAATTATAAGGCAACGGAATTTTGATTCAGAGAAGGCCTTGGAAATTTTAGGTTACATCTGCACTCAACAATCTGATATTAATATTAAGTAGGTAGTAGAACTACTATAGATCATTAAGAACTACTCTTAGTCACTAACTGACAGACCTACTTTAAATGGCGCGCAAGCGTAGCATTTTAGCTCGAAAGAAATTTTTAAATAATACATTAATAATAACACTGGCCAACACATTTTTTGCTGACTTGTATATGAGACTTGTTCTTTACTAATTTAAGTGTGCTGATTCTAAATCATATTGGTTTTTGCGTATCACGTCAAAATTTAATTCTATATCATTTTATGCTCTTTGAAGAATTGCAAATGCGGCCAAGTTGTAACTTAAGAACTTATACGATATAAACAAAGTATAAAATTATAATACCGTATTTACTCGAAAATAAGACCCCCTTTTTTTCTTAGATGTTTGCTCTAAAATGTGGGAGGGTCTTATATTCAAGGCGGGTCTTATAATCGCGTATAAAAAGATATTCAATAAAATGTGAAAACAATGAGTGTAACTGAGTAATGTTTACAGTATTTATAACAAAAATTGCATTACAATACAATAACATCTAAAATAGCGTTCTGTTGTTTAATAATATAACATCTCGCCCGGTTGTCTGCATTTTAGCCGATATTGATGCACGTAAACCTATGCCGCCATTGTGAAACCCGCGATAAGCAAAGTTTATTGACTGCAACAACTACAGTAATTACGAAAATTATGAAATCATATACAATTATTGTTTGCTTAGCACCTAGTCAGAATCGACGTTGTCGTCATCACCCTCTGTAAGATCGTTATTAACCTTTATAATATATTTTTTTTAACAATGGTTTTACAAATTAAGCTTGACAACTGACAGGGTCGATTAGTGAAAAAACCCAGTGATGGCAAAAACATTTCTAAGAAATTCATTTAAGCCTTTCATAGTACCGACGGAAGAATTGTAATCTCTTAAGTACCTCCCTAATTGTTAACAATAGTAACACCTTAATCTTTCCAGTAAGTGTGCAAAATCTTATTATCTATTGGAGTGACATCTGATCATTTTTGAATGAACTGCCTACAATTTTAGAAGTTTTCCTGGAATTCAGGTAAACTGGTTCCACAAAGGCATTGTTTCCGCGAAGAGATAAAGGGTAGATTTTTTTCCATGAACATAACTAACGGAATTTGTTAACAAAATAAAACTGAAAAATGTTCAATATCTTATATTACTTATATTTTTAGGGGTCCAATATTCGCATACAAAAGCTTTTTTTAAAAATTCGATCCAAAATATAGGGGGTCTTATAATCGAGGGGGTCTTATTTTCGAGTAAATACGGTAATTCATTTATTTATTTAGGTACAATATTTACACAATGATCATTCAAAAAACTACAAAAGTGTTAGTAATAAAGAAACAACAGTCAGGGAATAAATTTTCGTTTGTAGCACATTCCGCTGTGCATTTTGGTTTGGCAGTCCTTTTGAACACTCCAACAGTAGTCGGCCATCATATGAGAATCCATCTTCCTTGGTACCAAGTTTCCATGGTTTTTAAATCTTGATGGAATCTCTAGCCTTGCTTATCGCTTACAGCACCTAAATTTTCGGGAAACCTAACAAGATGGCTATGAAGGAAATGAAGCTTTATGCTCATGTTACAACCTAGGCGGTGAAATTTCTCAAGCATTGATTGCACTAGCTCTTTATAATTGGATGCTTTTTTGTTTCCAAGAAAATTGTTCGCGACCATCGTGAATGAAGTCCAGGCTTCTTTTTCTGCTTCGTTCATAGATTTGATGAAATTTGGATCTCTCATTAAAGTTCTAATTTGAGGTCCATCAAATACCCCAGCTTTGATTTTTTCGTAACTTAGTCGTGGAAACTTTTCACATATGTACTGGAAACAGTCACTTTGCAAATCTAGTGCTTTAACATATTGCTTCATAAGACCCAGTTTGATGTGAAGAGGTGGAAAAATTACTTTTTCTCTGTCGACTAAAGGTTGACTTATAATATTCTTCTTTCCAACAACTAAGGATGTTCTAGGAGGCCAACGTTTTTGAATCCAGTGTTGGTTTCTATCTCGACTATCCCAGAGGCACAGAAAGCAAAGAAATTTTGTATATCCTCTTTGAAAACCAAGTAAAAAGTTTACCATTTTGAGATCCACACAGATGACCCAGTTATGGTCAGTATATATTTTTGTAAATCTATCACCTTATCAATGTCGTCATATGTTTCTTTTAATTGAACGGAATATACAATAGGAATTGAACCGAAAACATTCCCGTTGTGTAGTAGGACACACTTGAGGCTTCTGCTGGAACTGTCGATAAACAAACGCCACTCACTTGGGTCATATTGTACAACGCACATTTGAGTTAGCAAATCTGGCACATTGTTACAATAAACAAATTCACACTCTTGTTTAAAATATTGCACAAGATCACTTTCCCTTTTACGATAAAAAGTTATCTTCGTACCTTGCTTGAGTAAGTTCTTTTCATTTAATCTTGAAGCTAGCAGTTCCGATGATTCTTTTGATAGGCCCAAATCCCTTACTAAATCATTTAATTCTGCTTGAGTAAAGCGTTGTGGTCCATAATTAGAAACTATATCTTCATTGGCAGAATCTACATCTGAATCACCTTGCTCTTCAATAACATCTGACATGTATTCAGCATCCGAGTGCTCAAGTGAAGGAAGCTCTTTAAACTGGCACAGGTATTTCATCGGAATGAGGTACTGGTCGAATCGCGGAGTCAATATTCGGATATACAATTTTATTCTTATTCTTGGTATTATAACCGGAGGTCTGAGTTAAACAAAAGTAACAATCATCTACGTGGTTTTTCGGTTCACGCCATATCATTGGAACGTCAAAAGCTAATTTCTGACGTTTTCCTTTACTCCACTGCCGCAAATTTTCCACACATGATTTACACACTTTATGTGGAGCCCATGACTTGTCTTGATCAGCAAGTTTTACATCAAAATAAGCCAAATACATTTTCTTAACGAGAACACTAATATTTGTCCTTTTACTGGGAACGGTGAAGCTGCCACAAATGTAGCAGAAAGAATCGGCACTATTTACATATCTTCGAGTAGTAGACATGATGTAGTTTCTTCACTAACAACTAACATGTAACTAGCATTTTGTAAATAACATCACCCTTGCTTACTTTTAAATAGTTCTAAGTCAGGGGTTCCCAAAGTTTTGCCTATGTGGGCCAAATCGTAAATTCCAAAATATTTGGCGGGCCAAAAAAGTTTTATGAAAGAATACGTTCAAATCGATAAAAAGTTTGACACAACAAAGATGCACAGAAGCTTCGGTTTTGCTTTGGTATTCGGTCAATTTTTAACAGATTCGGTTTTGGGCGAAACAGCATGAAAGATTCGGTATTCGGCCGGCCGAAACAGATTTTTTAATTTTATTTTTGCTGCAATCTGCAGAAAAAAATTTTTTTTTGTTGGCCAGTGTAATACATAGTAAAGAATCTCTACCATATTTCTCTTTTGTACTTCAATAAATATAAATGCCATTATTAAAAACTGATTTTTCTGATTTTTTTTCAAAAATAGCTATTCTGACAGCTCTCTTCAAAAAGTGACAGTTTAATTAAAATAATTCATACGATTCAAAATTTCACATGCCCGATATGTCTATCTCTTTCTTTCAAGGCCAACTCTGAATCAAAATGCCGTTGCTCACACATTACATTCATTGTAGGATGAGTTTTCTTTTATAATGCTGTTACGTCTGTAACAACACACTTTCGTGTTAAATATAAACTTGTTTTACCCATTAACATTTTCCGTTGTAAGAAATGCCATAAACTGCAAGCAATTATATAAGAACTGGTAAGCGCTTAGGATTTACTACTGTACTACCTTTGTCTGTTAATTTACATTCACCTGTTAAATAATTAATTAAAAAAAACTTACTAATCTTTGTATTTATATTATATTTCATAATAAAAATCCATTACTTTTTTACATTTTATGCTTAGTTTTCTTTTCTCATCTTAAGCGGTTAAAAAATAGCTGCACCAAGAGGAGCTCCATTATTTATTTTATTGAGATCTTCTTTATTTGTCTTTTTCGAACATAAAATAAACTGCAAATTAAAATTTCCCTAACACAGACGAATTACGCACCTCGAACGTTTTCTTAATAATTTTATACAAGCATTAATTTCTTTTTTTCTTCTTTAGTTGGGTTACGTCACGCAACAATAATTCCGTTCTAATTTTTTAAGTACACAAAGATGCTCACGGGAAATAATTAAGGTTAATCACGTAGGATCCCGAGTTTCGTTTGATAAAAGGACTTTGGCAGACCAAAGTATCACTAGAGTTACAAAAACCAATGTTTGGTTTTACGTGTACACGAATGGTAACAGTAATTTACAGATTACAGATTTTGTGGCTGGGGCTGTACTATATGATATGTATACTATATATAATCGGTGGCGGAAACAGTTCCGCAGGAAAAAGTTCCACTGGAAAATGTTCCGCGGAAAAAGTGCCGTGAGGAAAAAGTCCCGCAGGAAAAAGTTCCGCCGGAAAAAGTTCCGCCGGAAAGCACAGTTTTGGTTTTTTGTCCATGTTACTTTTAATAAGCTCCATAGTGTAGGGTTCAGTTAGTAGAATTAGTAACTATTATAATTACATTTAAATCATTTAATCCCTTCAAATGAGTTTGTATACTTTCTCTAAGAATTTTAACAATAGCAATATTTAGAATCGATTAAAGGATCAGGTAAATTCATATACATTTTGTATTTATAAAGTAACGTAAATAAATAGCTGTTAATAATGGATATTTAATCTATTCTAAATATTACTATTGTTAAAATTCTTAGAAAAAGTATACAAACTCATTATTGAAGGGATTAAATAATTTAAATGTAATTATAATAATTACTAATTCTACTAACTGAACCCTATTGTTTCGCATAAAAGCCCGGCAAATTTGTCCATTTTTATCATTTTGCATTTGTACCGTATGGTGAAAAGTGTTGCTATTGTGTTGAAATTGAATTTGAAATTATGGACCTTATTAAAAGTAACATGGACAAAAAACCAAAACTCTGCTTCGCTGGATACATGTACAACTATGACAGAACTTGTACTAGTCATGTGAGCTGGCGTTGTAACAAACGTAAATCATTTAAGGTAAGACATTAGTAATAATTAACAGATTTGTGTTTGTTGCATTTTATTCAAAAATTTTGTCTGCTATAGTGTAGAGGAACACTTATTTCATCTTTAGAGAACGACTACCCAGTTGCTAAGAATCCACATAATCATCCTGCCGACGAGGACTCTGTCTGCGCAGAGAAAAGTGTTCAGGTGATGAAGAAACGAATAAAGGACATTTTGGCGAAGCCTTCACAAATATTCGCTGAAGAAGTGCGCAAGCTGGAGGATTCTGTTAAGAGTAGGATACCGCCAGAAGAACACGTGAAACGCACTCTTCGGAATCATAAGGCAAGCGGGAATCCCAAAACCCCTGCTTCGCTGCAGGAGTTATCAATTGAAGGTAATAATAATAAATGTGGTATCTGCTAGCTGCTTCTAGAAAGACTTAGTTTATGTATTATTAATATTCCTTACATGATTTACAGGGAACTGGACTTTAACAGGGGGGCCCGAACAAGAGCGGTTCCTGCTCGTAGATAACAGAACATTTGAAGCGGTCGAAGATGAGGGCAGAATCATTATTTTCTCAACGGACAGACTTCTGGAACAACTTTCCCGTGCTTCAGCTTGGTATGTGGATGGAAACTTCCCTCTCGCACCACCACTATTCCAGCAACTTTATGCAGTTCGCGTGAAGAATTCAGGTATTTTCCTAACAGCAGCATACGCCATTCTCCAGAGGAAAACAGAGCGAACGTATGAAGCAGTGTTTCGCTACATAGTGCAAGAATGCGAACAGAGAAATGTATACCCGGATCCGATAGTTTATTTACTTAGATTTTGAGAAAGCTGCGATAAATGCCGCAAAGTCGGTGTTAGGGGAGGATATTTCTGTAAGAGGTTGTTTTTATCACCTCAGTCAGAGCACATACAGAAAAGTGCAACAGCTGGGTATGCAGAATCTATACCTTCAAGATCAGGACTTCAGCATATTTGTAGGAATGATAGATGGACTAGCCTTTCTGCCGCTTGATAGGGTCGCCGAAGGAATGAATTTCCTCAGGAATCATCCTGGTGGAGGGTTATATGGAGAACTCCTCGATTACTTCGACCAAACATATGTTACTGGCACATACAAGAGAGTAGGTAACCAGGAGGAAGGTGCCCGTTTTCGAAGAATCCTGCCCCCATTCCCACCAGAGATATGAACGTCCACGAGGCTGTTATGGCAAGGGATGATAAGACCAATAACAGCACTGAAGGTTTGTCTTTTTAAATTTTAATTGATATTCTTTTAAAAAATATTAGTATTATCCAAAAATTGAATTGGATTTTGTTTCAGGATGGAACAACCGGTTCAGTCATCTCGTAGGAATGAAGCATCCTTCTATTTGGGTGCTAATCACCAAGATGCAGCAAGAATTGGCTGTTGATTATACAAAACTCCAACAGTTCAACATCAGACCGGTTCCACGTCCAAGGATTCGTCCAGCGTACTCTAGACTGCAGGAACCCTTTGCATCGAATTCCAAGATAATGTTAGGGATATTGAGCAGTTTTTAAGGGCTGTTAGCCACAATATTAGAATGCGCCCAAACTGATTTTGTTTGAATTATAGTAAGTTGCCCTTTTTTATGAATAAAGCATTATGTATGAAATCGAACTTATGTTATTATTTTCTTATTTAACTTTTCCACGGCCGTGGTTGTTCACGCGTCTTTCCGGCGGAACTTTTTCCTGCGGGACTTTTTCCTGCGGAACTTTTTCCCCACGGCACTTTTTCCGCGGAACATTTTCCGGCGAAACTTTTTCCTGCGGAACTTTTTCCTGGATTCATATATAATATATCACTTTAAAACATAAAATCATCACTCAGATTTAATGAGATGTTGAATAATTCTGAGCTATTTATCACGATTACTTAATTAAGTGCATCTTATAATAAATAGAAATTAAGTAATTTGCTGCTACTTTTGCTTTGTGTTTATTTACAGAAAAAGTGAACTTAATTAAGAACTTTTTAATTTACTTATTTAATCGGGGTGCAATTTACTAATTGAAATTAGTGACAGTTAACTAACTTCGGTGTAAACACAAAAGTATTTAAGCGACTTTCTTTGATGAAATTTAAGTTGCACCTACAACTTTAGCCAGAATTTTATCGATACCTAATATTCACCCCCTGATCCTTCATAGTAAACTTTGGAAACACGCACAGGCAAAATAATGCTATAAAAACCAACATCTGCTGCAGAGGTTGTCACACATTATGTAACTTTTGAAATTATGGCCCGTCCGCCATTATTCCGTTGCTATCGATAGTTCGAAAAACAATTTAAACTTCGAGTATGTGAAAAGCAAGTTCTAAATTACCTTTTACTGCTGAAAAATAAATAGAATGATCGCGGAATTGAGATTATAACGCCGAAATAAATAAGAGAAATGTCAACATTTTTTAATTGCGGACTCTTTCTTTCTCTCGGTTTTTAAAATTATTATATATTTAATGATTTATTAATTAAAAAATGTTATTTTTTCCCTCGTAACAGCTCTTTGGAATTTATGCCAAACTGATCGATTATTCCTGGGGGTAACATTTACGAGCGCTTTTTGGCATTATTTATGTTATGATCATAAAATTTCCTTTGTCCAACACTAATAATTTGGTTTATATTTTTTAAAGTATCAAACATAAAAATGAGTATATGTTTTGTTTAGGCAAGGCTTATCGAAAAGTACACATATTCTTTTTTTTATAAAAAAGGTATGAGTTGAAATATTTTCTTCTTCAGGAGAATTTAAGTATTGATTATGAAAATGGAGGTCATTTCTCACTTGAAATGCGCGAAGTAACGATGACCATCCACTTACTTCCATCAATTGAAAGCTCTATTCACCACTAAACCCCACATAGATATGGCCTTAGGCGAAACATGATTAGGAGCAACCACACAAAAGGGTACCGCACTAAGTTTATCTGAGGCATTATTCGATTGAAAGCTGAGGAAAAGTTACAATCTACAGCCTAAAGCCGACTTATACGCCATACAATTTTGATGCTGTGTATACAAGGTTGACTGCAATTTTTATCTTCATGTGTGCACTTTATCCTTCATTTTTGTTTTCGGTGAAACCTTAAATCAATAATTTGATTTCACCAATTTTTCTTCTACAAAGTTACATTTGTAAAAATTATTCCTAAAGATGGGAGAAATTAAGTTCTGAAAACTTTTGAAATCTGGAAAAGTAGTTTGATTTAAGGAGTTAAAGTAGTTCAGACTCTGCTAATCTCAACTCAATTGATATAGTTTTATACATAATTATAAAGAATGAAAGGGTTCGGTAATAGGTAAAACTGTTTTATATTCTTAAGAACTACACATGTTTACGCCTTGCAAGTTTATAGGATAGAATTAATTCCCAAAATAGGATCAAAACTAAATTAGCCAAGAAAAAACAGATAACGCATGACATAGGGACAAATTAAATAAATAAGTTTCTAAATACTCTGTTAGAAATTCATTAGAATTAGTAGATAAGCTGCAAAACATACATCTTCCACCACATTCAAAACTTGTTAGTTTTGATATTTGCAACATGTTCTCCAGAATACCCCCACAAGAATGTATTCCTCTATTAGATAGTTTCTTGATCAATAGTAATATAGAATTAGTTAAAAGGTTAGAGTTAATTCAATTATTTGACCTTTGTATAAGTCAAAATTATTTCACTTTTAATAACATAATTTATTTACAAAAGGATGGTTTACCTATGGGTAATTCTCTAAGTCCTCTATTAGCTAACATATTTATGGACAAGTTTGAAGATCGAATATTTGAATTAAACCTCTCTAAACACATTATCTTCTGGTTTCGTTATGTTGATGACATTTTAGCTTGTTTTGACAGTTCTTTTGAGGTTATCAATGAATTTTTAATTCTTATAAACAATATCCATCCTAATATAAAATTTACACTAGAAACAGAACAAAACAGGGCTATAAACTTTCTAGACTTAAATATCAAGATTAACGCAGACAATCTTTTTGAATTTTCCATATACAGAAAACCAACACAAACAGACATAACAATACCAAATGAATCTTGTCACCACAATACACATAAAATAGCAGCATACAGATCATTAGTACACAGAGCTTTAACTATTCCACTAACAAAATCAGATTTTAGCAAAGAGATATCAACCATTAAACAACTAGCACATGCAAATCATTATAATCCGAACATGATTGACACTTTAATTAAACAAAAAGATTATAGGTTAGCTATCAAAAGAATATATCCCATTGACAATCAAACAGAAGACACTAATTACATATCTATACCATATTTTGGCAAAATATCAGAAAAAATTGCACATATACTAAGAAAAACCAACAATTATAAAATAACATTTAAAACCAACACTAACACTTTTTCATTTTTATTTAATGCTAAAGACAGAACACATGACATCATGAAATCGGGCATTTACCGTTTAAATTGTTCTTTTTGTAGTTCGGTATATATTGGACAAACACTTCGAAATTTTGACATAAGATATAAAGAACACGTACGTCATTACAAAAATAAACATCCTGAAAAATCGAATTACGCCAAACACCTTTTAGAACAAAATCACACAATGACTCCTCAAAATAATATTAAATTCCTACATTTTTGTAATAACAAACGCAAATTAGACATTTTAGAAGCCTTTGAGATATACAAACACAAACTCAGGGTACCTTTAATGAATGAACAACTTGAGCTCAGTAATTCTCCGTTACTGGAAGTATTAGATGTTTAATTATGATTTTTATTATTAATTTTTATTATTATTATTATTATTTTATCTAGTTACCTATTTTGTATCTACCTTAGCGACGTGTTTGTTTATAATTATATTACCTTTGATAATGACAGCATAGCTGTCGAAACAATATTGTCAGGTATATTTTAATAAAACTGTGAAACTTTTAATAATCTTTATTTATTTCATGATTATGGAGTTCCACAAAATAAGGCTGGAAACAATAAACAAAAATAAGTTTCATTCATTCATTATTCAAAACAACTTATAACTGTGTAATTGGTTGATTCCATAGAGCTTGGTTTTTAAAATTGGTACATTAGAAAAATCTGACACTCTACTTAATCCTTTTTTCTCTTTTTGAAGTTTTTTTCTTCTTGTACTTTTGGCCTAGGTAATTAATTTTCTATTTTCATTTTTTTTTGTAGACACTTTTTCATATTTTTTAAACTTTTATTTTATTACCTTGTGGTAATGCATTTTAGATTTCTAACTGTATGCAATTTACGTAGTACACTTTTAAATAAGGATTTTTTCCCTAAAAGTATATTTGAGACTTCAAGATTTGCTACTTATAATTGTAATTATAGATAATAATTACAAGACTTGTCAAGATTAAATTACACATATAATTGTATTGTTCACACATTAATTCTATTGTTGTTGGGACAAATTTAAAAATTCACTAGTGTACATGCATGGATGTTCCTGGTTTATTAGAAAATCAGTCAATTGTTGCTAGATCCTCACCGTAATTAATTTCTGCAGCTTGGAAATAACAAAGAAACAATCCTGTTGGTCTGAATCCTTTTCCTGAAACAATATAGTGTACTTAAACTGACTAAAATAACTGTATCTGTTAATCTTAAGATCTTACAATTTGCATATTTTATTATACTAAGATGCTATGCAAAAAATTACTCGCCCCACGTTGGCACAGACAATTACATATTGCGGTGTTATTTGAAAGAAAAATAAAAATAATCTTTTATCTAGATTAGACTGCCTAGAATTGCCCGAAAACACACCTCGAAATATATTCCTTACGCGGTAAACTAATTTGGCCTTTTTGATTTGATAGAGCATAAGACATGAATTGAGGCGTCGTAAAATGAACTTACGGTTTTCTTACCCTTGTGTCTCAAAATTACTTGAATTGTAGCTTAACTCGTACAGGAACTGTTTGAGGCTATTTTTTCAAAATAGACGAAGCTTTTATGCTCATATACCACACAAATTCTTAATAATTTGTTTGTATAACACAATAAATAAATAAACAAATCTGTGATACAGAAATAAACCCAAGTTTTATTTATTTAACATAAACAAGGAAAAACAAATGGAAACAAAAAAACACAATTATTCAAAATCAGTTCTAATAGGTTGAATTATTTTTAAAGTTATTTTAAAATTGAGAAAAGAAAGTTAGTTCATTTTTAAATTGCAATTGAAAGTATACTTTTAGACTTATTAAATTTCAAATTTATACTATTCAAACAATTAAATTAACTTAATTAAGGAGGTTTTCAAATATTCAAGCTCTTTAAATTCTTATAGTCTTTTTATTTTATTAAATTTTATCAGTAAATAATAATTTGACTGGCGCTTTTGTTTTTATCTTTTTAAAACCTGATACTAGGAGGATAAATAAATAATAAGTGTACTTATCTTGTTAGTAATTGGGTGGAACACAAGCACAGGCTTCGAATTAACCCGTTAAATCTTCTCTGGTACTAGAGACACGGCCTTCGTTGAAATAATATTTGACACACATCTATCAAGTCAATATTCGACAACCAATCAGGACCGATTTTTATTCCAATAAATTAACATTATTTGGATTGTAATAAAATGGAAATCCAAATTAAACTGTTGAGCAACAAATTTTTTTTATTGTTTATTTTTTTTATTTAAACTTTAACCAAAGTTAATCTCTTGATAATTAACAACTTTGACTTTTGTTTAGTGTAAAAAGTTACATGAAACTTTTCACGATTATTATTTGAAACTCACCATAAATAGCTTAATAACGAATTATAAAATTGTCGGAAACGAATATAGTCATCAAATTGCTGATTACTATGATATACAACACTTATACCCTAATTCTACAAATAAGCTTGTAATTCAAGTCCGACCGCAAATTAAAAAAAAACGCTAGATGTCAAATATTTGCAGACGATTTTAAAATATAAGTCAATATCTTCGGTTTGTGATAGCCTGCAACTACAATATGATTTAAATAATGTATAGAAGTGGTGTGCAAACAATCATTTAGACGTAACTGTTAATAAATGCTTTAGCATGACGTATACACGCAAGTTAGTTTATATTATTTTCCAATATACTATTAATAATAATACATTATCGCGAACCGAGAAGATAAAGGATCTAGGAGTACTTTTCGATAGTAAACTTCATTCAATGAACAAATATTGAATTGTATTAAAAAGTCTTATCAAGCATTGGGATTTATATTGCGCAACTCTTCCCAGTTCAGAAACGTTTCGTCCTTTATCTACTTGTACAATGCATATGTAAGACCACATCTTGAGTACGCTTCAATCATTTGGTCACCGTACTACACGTATTAAAAAACGAATTAGAAAACGTACAAAAGAAATTTCTCAAGTTTTTAGTGTATAAGAAATATCATTTTTATCCTTCCTTCTCCCCATATGCCGATTTATTGGAAGAATTTAATTTTGAAACTTTAGAGCAAAGGCCAACGCTATATTCCGCGATTTATCTATACAAAATTGTCAATCATAAAATAGACTCAATTGAAATCCTACAAACCCTCCGCTTTTTTATACCTTCTCGCAATTATAGACAAGTACCAACATTTAGTATACCAATAAGAGACAGGAATTACTCTTTTTATTCTCCATTGCTAAGAATGATGAGAATTATTAATGTCTGCAGTAATGTAGACATATTTTTTGTTTCATTAAAAGAGTTGAAAATCAAGGTCATGGAAGTTTTAAATTCTTCAGCTGTAAGTCTTTAACACATATAATTATTTGTTACATAACTATGTACATTTATATATGCATGCATTATATTACTTATGCATATTAATTAAACTGTGGTAGTTCTCCACATTATGTTTCAGTTTAACTCTAAAAGGTATTATTTAATTACTTATTTTGTAGTTATGTGTTCATATAATTTGTATATTATTACTGTATGAATGTAACCTATTATTAGGCTATAAGCCTGTTGGTTACTTACTTATAAATAAATAAATGTCAAACACAACTAAATGTACAATAATCTCTCAAACACAGGATCCTAGGATACAACATCTCTTAATAAACTACTTAATAAATAGATCTGCAAGCTTATGGTCTTTTATTTTGCACCTTTAAAGATAAGCGTATCTTTATAAATATAACGTCAGTCTTCAGCCGAAGACCCAACGACGTTATACAGGGTGTCCTGTTTAACAGTCTACACTCAATCATTCGGACTGGCTTCTGGCTACAGCAATGAAATTAAAAGAACTTTGCATAATTCGACCTCTAGTTTACGAAATCAGTGTTAGAGCCCATCTTGGTACTTTTGCTGGTACCGGATATGACGTCATCGGGATTTCTTTAAATGGTACCATTAGGTTTTATATCTGCCACTACCACTTAACTCAATCGCTTATGTTATAGCATTCATCAAACAAATGCGCTTTTAATTTTAGAATCAAAATGATAATAACCAAACTAATCTCTTTAATATCCTAATGTTAAGATTTAGATTTCTAGTAGAGGAGATGTTCGACTTACCTGTATTAGATACAAAAATAGTACTTATTCAATAGGTAACAGCAGACCCAAAACCAAAAAACCTTTTTTTTTGTTTATTGTTTCCAGCCTTATTTTGTGGAACTCCATAATCATGAAATAAATAAAGATTATTAAAAGTTTCACAGTTTTATTAAAATACAACCTGACAATATTGTTTCGACAGCTATGCTGTCATTATCAAAGGTAATATAATTATAAACAAACACGTCGCTAAGGTAGATACAAAATAGGTAACTAGATAAAATAATAATAATAATCAGAATTAAATATCTAATACTTCCAGTAACGGAGAATTACTGAGCTCAAGTTGTTCATTCATTAAAAGTACCCTGAGTTTGTGTTTGTATATCTCAAAGGCTTCTAAAATGTCTAATTTTAGATGTTTAATTTAAAATTAGACATTTTAGAAGCCATACAAAAGATACCCTACACTATTTCAATTTTAATAACGTAAAAATTCTAGAAATGGAAAAAAACCTCAATAAAAAGAGATTTTAAGAGGTGTATCATATAAACAAAAACAAGGACTCAATTAATTTTAACACAGATACCCAAAATTTGAATATAATTTACTCTTACTTAATTGCAAAACCAACGATGGTATGCAACACATATGACACCAAAAGATAGGTTATGCATGATTGATATTATTAACAATCTTTAAATTTTCACTTGTAGTGTATAAATTTTAAATTTTACAAATTGGCTAACTTGTAACCTTATATGTCAAAAGAATTAAAAGAGCAATTAATAGATGGCGAAAATTCCACTAATGAAATAAAGGATAATTAATAAACACTTGTTTCTTTTTGACCACACACCCAAGAGTGTAAGCTATTTCATCGATTTTCCGAACTAGAGATGGATAAAGGTTTCAAAAACACAAAAACATACACAAGAAGGGCGCCATCTGATTATAAAGCTTAACAACGATAATTAAATAGATCAAATAGATTAAATAAATCTAATAAATCTGTCTGAAATCACTAAACAGAAAATGAAATCAGACCGATATAAATTTAGTGCAAAATATTAGTTAATTTCAACAAAGTCAAAGATTTAGTTTAATGAAGATATGAATAAAAACTTTCATAATTATATGGTTCAGTCTTACTGGTTTTAATTAATTTTATAATTCATATTTATTTGAGAAAACACAAGAAAACAAATATAAAAAGATTACAAATTTTAAACTCAAAATAATTCAAATAATAATTCCCTACCTAAGAGCTCTTGACTAATAAAATTTTAATAAATAAAAGTTGTATACTAAATTACATATAAATGAAAAACGAACTGTATAAATATTACAAAGATCCAAAGAGAATTTACATAAATATTTAAAAATACATAAATCACTGTACCTGTAATTGTCAATATTTCGCAAACCAAAATTAACACTAAGTTACACAAAAATGACTCTTGCCACACCAAACAGTCACTGCAGACGGAAACTGGAATGTTCGTAGATTTCTGCTTTCACATCATACTAGAATGCAATGAAATAACCCTCTTAATGCCTGTAGATGGTGAACTATTATTCACGAATTCATCCAAAATAAAATAACTGAATGCAACCATAAAACTTTCATAAGGTTTGGCTATTGAATTAATTTTGATAACCATCGCAAAGGTTCGTTGTTATCATTAAAACAACCCACCTATTATTTAAATCTAAACTGGATCTATAAGGCACATAACTTGAATTTCCTTATTAATCGAGATTTCGATCACTGAAGATAAAGTCTGTAATTATTAATTTTCATTAATTTTATTTCGGTACGAGATTTATTTAAAGGAATATACGATACGGTAAACTGTATTAAAGCTGTTACACTTTTAATAGGAAAAACTAGATTTCCCATTCTTCAAAAACACAACCATCCGGAAAAGCATCCAACTATATAACGGTACTTTATCAACCGCAAATTCTTGATTAATATCCGGAAACTTAACTACACAACGGTAGGATTATTAACTGTAAATTTTCTTAAATAACAATGCACGGCATCTGATACCGGCCATTGTACTATATCAAAACTTAAAACTGGAGTGTCTCGGACCAGCAACTGAAGGAAGGAAGTGTCCTGTCTGGACCGCGATCAAGGCAAAAGTGCCTTCCCTTAGAAAACTAAAGATTATATTATTGTAATGTAGGGTTTACAAATCGTATGCACCAATCAGCAAAACACCCAGCCTAATCTTGTCTAATCAAAGCTGAGCAGTCCACGTGGACTCGATAGGGAGACTTTTCCTAGTTTTTACTATTAGACTTTGACCTCAAAAAACCAAGTACTACGTAGTTAGCATTTTCGCGGGCGAACAGTACATGCAGATGTTTTGTAGAACTGCAGACGCGTCAAGTTAAATTTTTTTTAAACACGTAGCAAACATGAAATTCGATAAAGGTGACATACAATAAATTTATCATGAACCATATTTAATAGTTTCCAAGATTTTTAACAAAGAAGCCACTTTAACCAAAGTACACCTGCATAAATAGAATACAGAAAGAAATAATTTATTTCCCAAATGATTTTTATAATACTAAGGAGATTTGAAACCAACCTTTTTTAAAATAAGTTTTATGGGGTTGTTTATACCAAATACTAACGCGAGCTTACATTATAAAAAGAACGTAAATTTGCAGAACCGGACTTAAGATTTTTGTAAATATGTAGACAAAACTACATTTGTTCAGGATGACTAAAAATATACCGTTACACTCCATACAATATCTAACAAAGCTCCAACAAATTGTTGAACTGAAAATTTATAAAATTTTACTAATGACCAAAATCGTTCAATGAAAACAGGAAAATTCAGATAAACTATTCTTATCGTTTTTATACTTTTGCAACGAATCTTGTCCTAGGATGCCTTTACATATGCCCACGCGCACAATCAAAAAGTATACCCACTGTCATGAGTAATTCCACAATTAACTGCGAAGTGATATCTTTAACATATTGTAACGTTCTTTTTAAAAATAATAACAAAAGTGCTGGTTAAATCGTCTATTAATAAGAAATATTTATTTACAAACACTAATGAATACACTATAAATTAACGCTATGATTATAAACCATTAAAACTATTATTTACAGACTATGAATTTCTAATACAACATTTATCTTTACATTCACTATTTATTTCACGATACACAGTTCATGACTTGCTGTTCACTGATCCTTTTTATCCGCAAAGTCGCTTTTATACCACCATACAAATCTTCTAGAAATCGCTCGAACATACCGGTATATTGCTAGAATAACCGCGTCTATTTCACAGGCTTCGTGCGATGAGTAATGCTCTCGATTGCTGCAGAATTTTCCATTTGTTGTTCGAGAAGAAGTTTTTTCCTTTTCTCTCTTGTTACACTGCCCCCCTCTTCAAGTCTGTTCTGTCCCAGAACAGGTTTTATGCTCTGGTTCCTGTAGAACGGGTCATGACGATATCGACAGTCTTCACCTCGACTACACGTTCCATTACGGTAGAAGTAACAGTCTACACTCTTCGTTGGCCTTAATGCGGGCTATGGGTCAAAACTGCAGACGAAGATCTTGACGTCCGTACCTCTAAAGACGACTTCCAGCATGTTTCTAACGATTCTCCAATCCAGCTGGTCCCGCCCACAGCCGAGTTTGGGAACTGCCAATTTGTTAATACCCCTGGTAAGCAACTCGATCCTCAAATTCCATAATGCCCTCCACAAGTCGGCGTAACTCGGTTTCTGGTAGTAAAACTGCTTGGTTACCAAGTAGTAAATGGATCGGTCATGATCAGGCAAGCGTAAGGATTTACCAACAGAGGGATTTTGTTCTCGAAGTTCATTTAACCGTCCAAATTTATTTCTAAACACTACTGCGATCCCCCTGGACATACGGAGATCCTCGGAGACACAGTGGGCAATGGAATAATCACCAGGGACCCGGAAGAGATCTTGTTGCATCTCAGTAGTGACTCCGAATCGCGCTTTTCTAGTTCCAGAAAACGCAGCCATAAATTCTCTGAAGGTTGGCTGATCATCTCCAGGCCTTACGGTATTGATAGCCACCTCAACTTCATCTTCCCGATCCGAGACTGCGTCATTATTTCCCTCACAGTGCGCC
Organism: Agrypnus murinus; assembly: GCA_929113105.1. NCBI lineage: Eukaryota > Metazoa > Arthropoda > Insecta > Coleoptera > Elateridae > Agrypnus > Agrypnus murinus. The sequence goes on along the minus strand of OV816026.1, from coordinate 182,265,522 downwards.
AGACGATTGGAGTGTACCACCTTTGGTTTCCCTGGCAATTTCTGGATGCGATAAATCAAGTCATTTATTCGTTTCTTCTGGCTATCGTCAAGAGCGAAGATATCTTGGTATCGGTGAACCAAACCCTGTACCTCTTTCACTTCCATTCTGTTAAGGTCTTCGCACGAACTAGTAACCATACCCACTAATTTACCACCATGGTCTTTGGGCGCTGGTTTTGGAACATCAGCCATACACCTGGTTACTCGGAATACTGGCACACACTGTCCCACAAGGGTACTCTTCTTCAATGTCACCGGATCCACATTAACGTTCATAATTCTCACCGGTACTATCTTTCCAACCTTGATCAGCGCTTTTCCCACCAGTATACCACTATGGATCTTCTTATCACAGACAGGCTCCATCATTCGCACACATCCTACCCGAAGATCTCCATCCAAACCTGCCTCGACAACCATCTCGCTTTGACCTGGCAATATCACATCTTCAGTCAGCAAAACCCTTACAACCGGATCTTCTCGTGGGTGCAACGGAAGTTCTTCGTTACCGACCTTCAAAACACCCTCTTTCAAATCCAACGTAAAACCAAATTTTCTCTGGAGGTCCATTCCCAAGATGAAGTCATCAGTGATATCGGCTACCAGCACCTCATGTTCACGTTCTTCACTTCCAATGCCAATCTTCATCTTCACCACTCCGCGTGTTGGTATTACTTCACCTGTTGCTGTACGGAGTTGAGTAGTTGTCGGTAACAATTTAATACTTGATTGTAGAACATCAGGGCGTACGATGGATTTTGTCGCCCCCGTATCAATAAGTAGTGGAACAGTTCGGTTAGCAATCTTTCCATCTACAAACAAACTGCCGTTACTATTCTTTGATGTTACGGCATGGATCGTGATCTCCGGGGCATCTTCACTCGCAGTCAACGTTCGCCCCCTCTTGCCAACCCCTTTTAACTTTTCCGACGGTTGTACTTTTCTTATTTTGGGACAACGGCGTTCTACATGTCCTTGTTCGCCGCAGTTCCAACAACGAGGCCCTCGAACTTCTTGATGATTCTTCTTACGGCTTTCTTCCTTCCGAAGAACTCTCAGTACTAACTCCTCTAGGTGATCCTTAGAACCTTCTTTTTCTTCCACAACGGCTCGAACACGCCCGTGACCTAGGGACGCTTGTTTTGCAGCTTCAAATTCTAAGGCGTGAGCAAGCGCATCATCAGTTGTTCTTGGTCGTGCCAGCCTCAATGATTGTTGTGTTTCCCCGTCTCTTAACCCATCAATGAAGGTCTGCACAGCCAGTTGTCCCAGAAACGAATCGGGTGCCGTAGGGTACGCCAATCGGACAAGCCGCGCAATATCGGCTTCAAACTCCTGAAGGCTTTCTCCATTCTTCTGGACACGGTTCTTCACTTGCGCGTGATAAACTTGCTGAAGATGCGCGTCTCCATATCTCATCTCCAATCTAGAAACTAACAACTGGTAATCATTTTCCTGTCCTGCTGGGATTGTTTGCAGGACGTTCAACGCGTCTCCACGCAAAGCCACAGTTAAAGAAACGGCCTTTTCTTTGCCTGTCCATCCGTTGGCCCCAGCAGCCGCCTCAAACTGTTTGTAGTAGGTGGACCAAGGTATCTTTCCATCGAACGTGGGTGGTTTTACTTTTATCCCTACGACAGGACCCTTTTCTTCTTTAAACTGTTTCTGGACACGGTTCTTCACTTGCGCGTGATAAACTTGCTGAAGATGCGCATCTCCATATCTCATCTCCAATCTAGAAACTAACAACTGGTAATCATTTTCCTGTCCTGCTGGGATTGTTTGCAGGACGTTCAACGCGTCTCCACGCAAAGCCACAGTTAAAGAAACGGCCTTTTCTTTGCCTGTCCATCCGTTGGCCCCAGCAGCCGCCTCAAACTGTTTGTAGTAGGTGGACCAAGGTATCTTTCCATCGAACGTGGGTGGTTTTACTTTTATCCCTACGACAGGACCCTTTTCTTCTTTAAACTGTTTCTTTACTTCATTAAACGGCCACTCAGAAGTTGAGGGAAACCGTAGTTGCCTCATTCTATCTTCCAGCATTTCGGTTGTGTCGTCTTTCTTAGTTGTTGGTGGTAATTGCATTTGGGCTATTTTCTCTTCTACCATCTTTATTACCCTATCTTGTTCCGCCAATCTACCTTCCAACAGTCCTAACGCACTGGCATTCTCAAAAAATTCTTCGAAAACTTTATCTTCTAACGCTTTGACATTGTCCTGCAATTCTTCTTTAAGCCTTCTGGAATTTTCTTCAGATTTCCTGGAATTCTCCAGTATTTCTTCCTTTAGCATTCTAACATTTTCTTCAGACTTTCTAGAATTTTCCAAAACTTTTTCTTCCAATGCTTTAGTGTTTTCCATTAGTTTTCTAGAATTCTCTTTCGGACTTTCTAGAACTTTCCAGTAATTCCTCTTTTAACATCCTAGAATTCTCTTCCGACTTTTCCAGTAATTCTTCTTTAAGCATTCTAACATTATCTTCGGACTTTCTAGAACTTTCCAGTAACTCTTCTTTCATTTTACTTAATAACAAATTAGTATCAATTGCGGGTCCAGGAATTTCGAAGCGGTAATTTTCAGGATCTTCCTTCTGTTCTAAAAGCCATTCTCTTAGCCGATTTATCAAAACTTCTTTCTTTCCATTACTATCCAAGTCCCTCTCGTCCAATTCCCGTTTTAAATCTATCACTAAGAGATCTTTTAACAATTTCATCCCCATTATAATTGTTTGTTGAAATTATTTTTAACACTAAAATTCTATTCTCACAGCACTTTATTTAATTATTACGCGATTTTATTTATTTTAAAACACCACACCTGACAACACTGTAACGTTCTTTTTAAAAATAATAACAAAAGTGCTGGTTAAATCGTCTATTAATAAGAAATATTTATTTACAAACACTAATGAATACACTATAAATTAACGCTATGATTATAAACCATTAAAACTATTATTTACAGACTATGAATTTCTAATACAACATTTATCTTTACATTCACTATTTATTTCACGATACACAGTTCATGACTTGCTGTTCACTGATCCTTTTTATCCGCAAAGTCGCTTTTATACCACCATACAAATCTTCTAGAAATCGCTCGAACATACCGGTATATTGCTAGAATAACCGCGTCTATTTCACAGGCTTCGTGCGATGAGTAATGCTCTCGATTGCTGCAGAATTTTCCATTTGTTGTTCGAGAAGAAGTTCTTTCCTTTTCTCTCTTGTTACAATATTTATATTATTTTAATGTTAGTAAAGCTATTATATACAATACAAAATGTTTATTAGTTTCACTTCAAAACATTCTTAAATCAGAAATTTGATAAATTGAATTGAATGAACACGGTGGCATCTCCTTTTCTACAAATATCGTTAAATAATGCTACAAAACAGCATTTACTGCGAAGCCAGTCTGTAGTACTGTCAATCCATAAAGTATGTATATTTAATAATTTATTGTGTTAAAATGTTAGCAAAAAAATGTTTTTTAATTTTGTTTGTTTAGTATTTTTAATATAATGTGAGTACAATGAGTAAACTAAAAATTTAAAATGCGAGTTGTTTTTGAAAATTAGCAGGGAGGGACCACATCGTTGATAAGGGAAATATGTTTTAAATTATTACGCTTACCCCCTATTACGAGGTTTCTAGTTATATTAGTTACACCCTCTATATAAACAACAAAATTTGCTATAATTAATTTTTTCATCTAACTTTTTAATAAAACAATATTAGTAACTAAAAGTGATACATATCTTATGTAAACACCGCGCTACTACAAGTAAAGTAATTAATAAGTTTGCACATTACTAAACAGTCGAATAAAATTTATTTTCATGTATATAATATTGCGACTTAATAAGCAGTTTTTGGTTTTAGTACATAATATAAACGCCAACGTTATTTTAACATAATTTGCTTTAAGTTTAAAATTTCATAATTAATGATAATGTATTTATATAGACAATCCAACTCGAAAATTTTTAACCAATCAAATTACAGAATTTTTCAAATTGGGACCAATGAAATTAGTTTTATAGTGAAAAAACCACTAGTGGTATTTTCACTAAGAAAAAACCACTTGTCAAAATGAAATGTCAAATTTAATTAAATTAATATTAACTACACACGCTAAATAAAAATTTGCTTTGTGGATTATCATGCCGAATACAACTCGTGGTCTAATTTTTTCTTGCAGAATTTATCGTTTAAGACATTCGTAGCAGTTGCTTTTGGAAAATTACACTCGTCTCCTGCGTCGACTCGTGTAATTTTCGTTGCAAAGCTACTCATATCTGAAACGACAAATTTTGTCGGAAAAAATCAGACCACTTGTGATATTATTTATGATAAGTATATTAAGTATTTTTAGGCCTTAAAACATAAAAATAATAACTTTCGCTTTTCAATTTCTTCTCAAACGAATTTGGTAGATAAGTATGAAATTACCCACATACACATGCAGCAGTGTTTTAAAACGAAACAGTTTCTTAAATAAGTAACTTTCGGTAATTAGTTTTAATGAAATTAGTAGGATTGAAAATTTACGTCGTAAATTTCTTTCTGTTATGCTTCATCGCAAAAAAGAAATAATAAAAACGTTCTTTTTATTAGATGTCATTTCATTATCTTGACTGTTATAATTTTATTCCATTAAGGTATTAAATTTTCTTCATTCTGTAAAAGGGGGCTACTGTGAAATGTCTTTTATTAAATTAATGCCAGGTTGTCTGCTCTGGATCGGGATATTATTGCAGCTTAGTAAGTAAATTATTTTTAAAAGATTACACGAGCTGTTACTTTTGCGCCTTTTAGTGCAACAAAATATTCTTAACGTTTCTGGAGTTGAAACATTTCACAAATGCAATAACTCACGCAGCTCTTATCCGATAAGATCCGCGAAATTAGATTATGGGTTAATTAATTTGCGTGGGAAATGCAATTTGCATTATTAAAATAGAAGCAATATATTCACATCCTTTGAAACAAGTACTTAGTGTTTACAAATAGCATATTCGGTTTAACTTAGCCGCTTGTTTATATTGCTTTGAACTAGTAATTTAGTTAGCTATTCTCATCAGCGTTAGAGGATTTGTTGTACTTAACCTTAATACAAGTTTGCTGCACCATAGTTTATTTCGTTTTGTTGGGAGGAATCATCACTCGAGCAGAAACTACATGACGAAATTTACTTGTACTGCACACAGTAACCAGCGTTTGTGAATATTTAATTTAACAATGCTTCATTAGCGTTTTATAAATTATGCTTCAATCTAATTTCGAGATTTAACAGTTTATTTTTTTTTTTTGTTAACAAGCGATTAACAACTTAATACGTTTAGTTATTTATGGGTAAAGTTTCTCTTTGTATCGAAGTTAAGGAACTTATTAATTACGGCTTTGTATGAGCATCTTTGGTAAATACAGAGTAATTAGGAGTAGTCGGTTAGAGTCCTTGGTGAAATTGAGAGGTAGGCTCCTGCTCCGTTTGTGGTTTAGTTGATGAATAGTTGGGCAAGGGTCCCATGTCGGCGTCGCTAATAGCCAACACGCAACATAGGGATATTAAATCCTGTTGCGTTGGCTACAAAAGGCTTCACTTAACGCCTCCAAAGACTACCCTGAGGGATTACGTATGAAGCAACTACACACTTTAATTCTATGTAATGTTACGCAACCCGTACCCTCCTAAAATAAATTGCTTCGTTTGTATATTGCTTTAATATATTACATATTTATGGAACTCCCTCAAAAATTAACTTTATTATCGCAGATTTACAGTTAAAACAAAGAAGGACGATATTTTCAGTAACACGATCGTGTTTTGTTGACAAAACTGCCTTTGCAAATATTTATCTTTGCACAAGTAGACTTTTTCTAACTAAAAAAAATTTAATGTGAATTTTTCTCCTCTAGATTAACTATGCATGATGAAGTGTAGGCGTCCTTTAAATGAATGTCCTGCTGGTATCCGCCGCTGAACTACGGTTTTAATTTGCCTAATTACATTGTGAGGTTTCCCTCCGGGGATTTTTGTGTCTAATTAGTTATTTTTGTTTTAGTTTATAATTGGTTACTTGCGGAAAAGCGGTTTATTTGTGACAGTTCTGCTCTTGCAATTTCTTTTTAGGATTACAAATATAAACTGTAACTGTCGGTCAGATACAGCAAGAGATTTTTACCAAATGTATGTTTACTGATTAAATTTAAACATAAATAACTTACTTTTAATTCCTTATGTATTTGAGTCATTTTAGCAATTTTCATACATGTAACACATTATTTATTTTATATTAGGTTATAGTTTGCTAGTTTTATTATATTCTGTGGCCGAAGGTTTTTAAAAACTTTTATTTATTTACTATAATAAAACAAATTTATTTATTTCGTTTGCAGTCGTAGAATATAATTTATTATTTTTAATGAAGAGAAAACTTTATCTCTTTTTTACATTTACAATACATATGTTATAATATTACTTTGTCAGTAATTATTTAAATGAGTTTAAGACGAGTTTAAATAATTAGATTTGAATTAACACACTTAACAGAACAATTTTAGAATTCACATTTAAATGACATTAAACTAAACAATTAATTAAAACTCGAATGAGCCTTTATGTTTTACTAGCAGGACAATTTTAAAGTTCACACCTAGTTTAATACTCACTCTGGATAAACACTTGTTGAAGAGACTTGTGAGTTGAATAAAGACTAATAATTACTGAAGACTTAAGATTAAAACAGAGGTATTTATACAATGTTACAATCTTATCTGCCTACACAGTTCTCATGGTCATGAGAGAGTTAATGCTGAAGAAGTTCTCATAGAAATAACGTAGACTTATCAGGAAAATGTAATTTGATATCGTGTGCTCACAATCCTAAACAATTCTAATGTAACATGATCTTATCTATAGTGTGATTATAACGTACGTTACTTGCTGTTGTTATATTAAGCCAAATTATGAACAGTTTTACGTATAGCGTTCTCTTTTAACATTCATTTTTTAAACTTGAAACTAACGTTTTCTTAACACAAAAAATACAAAGCCCCGCAATTGGGCGGCAGTGAAACACTCGTTATTTTTCCCGGAACAAAACAAAACAGATTACTTTAACTTCAAAAAATCTTACGCAAACTGTACAACACAAAACAACAAAATATTTAATACTTACTGTACAACTCAAGATTGCCTCGGCTTGACATATCTGCACTACAAATTTAAATTCAGGTCGCAGGTATTGTTTCCACAGCTCATAAATTATAAAAGAAATGGGTTATAGGTTTAAAGACAAGAGAAAACGCATATTGTTGAGCGCCATCTGTTTAAGAAAGTCCAGGAATTTTAGATAATGACCTGATGCTCGCAAACAGAAATCGACATCAGATCTATTAAATTTAATTCAAATATTGGTCATAATCAGTTATGTCCAAGTTAGGTTGAATAAAAATATTTAAAGACATTTTTTTGTGTCAGTTTAGTTAATTTTAATTATAGGTTTATTGATAAATGAAAATAAAAAAATAGGAAGTTTCCAATTAAAACATCGTTACAAATTTAAATATAAAAAAATGATACCCAACGTAAGAATTCTTAATGCCAGGAAATAATACACATACAAATAGTGGTCAAAAATATTCGATACAAAAATAATGGTTCAACTTACATTAACATTACCCAAAAGTAAAATCCATTAAATCAGAATACCTTATTCAAATAGTACAATCCAACTTCACCTTACAAAGCAATTGAAACAATATAGCTTTTTCTATCAGAACAAACACTTATCATCAAACTCAATCGCTTGATGAAACTGAAGGAATCTGGAAATCACTTTACTGACGCCGGGCGCTACTATACTTGAACCTAGAAATTAAAGTTCACAATAACTGTCCCTCTTTAGTAGTAATATTTAATAAAGTTCTCCTTTTCTTATAAAAAAATAGCCGGAATAACCATATGAGTTCAATTATTAATTGCTTATTAAAAATATTCTTCTTTAATAGAGGTAACGCCACACTTAAATGTATTATTTAAGAATTATTTAGTTTTAAAACTTCCGATTTTAAATTATTTTAAAAGGGAATCCTGTAAAAATTTGATTTACGATAAGTCAAATTCGATAAATATAACTGTTCATCACATCACAATAACTTGGAAATGCCAAAGGTAATCAACCCTCGTACAACTCTCTTCACGGAGAAGGCGCGAGGCCTCCCGCGTGGCAAACGCCACTTCGCTCGGGTGTGTATTCAACCAGCCTCTAACTTAAACTATCTTCGACTGAGTAAAAAATAAAAATTATTTCGCGAAAGAATGATTTTTTGAGGAGGGCGGAATTTTAAATAATCCAATAGAAATATAGCGGGATCTTCGTTAGCCAATAAAGTATGTTTACGTCAATTTGTTCTAGAATAAATTTCTAACGAGAACTTACGGGGATTCCCTTTTTAATCTGTACATTATACTTGCAGGTGGCTGTCTAGACAATTTTATTCTAGAAGGTCTCGTTTGTCGGCATGTTTACTAAAAGAGATTTCAGCCCAGTATGTTTTAAAGCTGTAAATTCGAAGTTTCACACGTTTAAAACAATTTTTATTCTGGAACATTCTATTTGTCGGAAAATAAGCATTTGGTTAATGTGGGAACGCCTTAAAATAAACACTCGCATCAATAATAATTCTGCTAAAATATAACATATTGTTTACGAATATGTTTCGAGGTGACTCTTTTGTACTTGGAGGAAACATTATTTAGCTTAATGTAATATTTGCAGTTCCGACATAATTGAATTTTACTAAACTGCCAGTACCGTACTGGGATTCCTTTAGTATTTATTAGTTTCATAAATGTAACGTTACAAACTGACAGTCGGAAAACCTTCTTTCTTATTTGTTCTTGACTAGACGGTTTCACAACCTCTGAATATTTGTTGTGCTTGAAATTCAGCATATTATCGATGCCTTTAGTATTTCATTTTTGTTTTAAAAAAGGCAGCTGTATTTATTTGTGAGCTTTTCGGTGTAAAGCAATTTAGTTTTTGGAGTAATCAAGTTTTCAAAAATCATTTGCAGTATCTAGAATAATAAATCTTTCAAAGCAACATTTCCCATTTTATATGGGCCGCTAGTTTAGCTAGGAGGAAGTACGAAAAAAATGTTTTCTACAATCTGTTTTGATTTAACTATTAGATTTACGCCAAAACCTTAGTAATCTCAGATAGCTTTTATTTTATCCTGAGTTGATAGTTTTAATTGGGAGAATTTTATTGGGCAGTTTATACTTTACTAATTAATTTTTAGCTAACATTGAGTTAGATTTATATTTATATTTGTACGTATTTTGATTAATTTTATTATTGATCTGCCGTTACATTACTGATTTAAATATAATTGATTATATTTTTATTGCGTGATAATTTTTAATATGTATGCATATTCTTGTTCGATGTTCTTGAACATCGTATTGCAAATATTGATTATTGATATATTTATTTTGATTAATATAAGCTATTATTTTTTTTGTATATTTAGATTGCTTTTTATTAATTGTTGATGCTCTGTTTTGATTTAATTTATTGTTTTTATTTGGTTAACTTTTATTTTCTTGTTTTATATCAGCACTAATTAGCAAAAGAGATTCTCAACGGTAAGTTGTGTTTTATTGTCGTTTATTATTAATAAATGATAATTATGTAGCCTTATTTTATTGTAATGTTACAGAATCAAATTGAAGCTTTTATTATAACGAATAAAAGCAAGCCAAGCTTCGTAATAATAGGATAGATGTGCATGCTGGCTCTTTCTGAAAATATATGTACGTATGTACATTATAAATAACGTACGATATGAGAACTAAAATCGCAAACATTAGTAAATGTAAATTAATAAACATAAATTTACAAATATTATTGAAAGAGTAAACTAACCACACATAAAAAAGTTTCCATTATCTACTAAAATGTTTTGTAGTATCCCATAACTTTGACACACAAACGTACAACAAAATTGTCCTAAAAATAAATGTTTCTAGAGATTGTTTTTCAAATTCACTTTTTTATCGTGTTAAGGTAACGAACAGTTTTTGTTTAAAAGTAAAATTAATTTAATGTAGTACTTTATTTTTTAAATTGTTGTTAACTACATGTTTGATTTTAAATCGGTAGCTAAACGCACTCGCTTTATTACAGTAAGTTTTCGCGAAGCTTCTTTTTGGTATCAACTTTCACTGGCTATTAAATTTCTCGTGATGTTATCTTATCATTTTCTGATCTTCAGCTTGCTATTATAAAATACAGTTTTGAATGTTTATTTATTCTGTTTGCTAAAGTAACATTTACTTCTGTTATTTTCTTTTCTTCCTTCAAAGAAAAAAATCCGCTGTTGGGGAACACTTGAACGTCACCCTTGAAATCATAAATCTATTCAGAAAGTCGATTGATTAGTAACACCATTAGTAACTGAATAACAATAGTGTAAGGCTGTTTATCCGTATAAAAACTCAAACGTATATTTTCAAGCGTAAATCATTATTTAGTTAATGTAGATTTTTAAAATGTTGTGTCGGTCTATTTAAAGATGTTCATGTTCAAATAGGGGGGGGGAGTTGTAATAAAAATTTAATATTCAAATAACAGACAAAAATGACTTGTTAAAAGATGAGACATGGAATAGAACTTCTTATCTTATAAAAGTTTTACAAAAGTATCGTAGTGCTAGTGAGTAACGTTGAGACTCTCTCAGATTTGAGTGGCTGATGTAGAATATTTCTTATTTAAGGAAAAGCTAGTTGTAAAACAAATAAGATTACACAAATAACAAAATATAAAATAAAGAACACAAGTTTTTATTTTATTATAACATCTTAATTTAGACACATATAAAAGGAACACAAGAAGAAAATTGACACTAATTTAAATTTTGAAAAAATTTAGGAATAAATTACTAAATATAAATAAAAGCAAAACAAATTAAAATTATTATTTAATAACAAATAAAAAAAAATATTTTAATAGACAATCTTTTCATTTATTATTTTATAGAAATATCTCTACGAAAATTACTTAAATTTGAAAATATTATCTAGACCACAATCTAATTTGTATTATCAATGAAATTGTAGGTATCTGAATTAAATTAATTACATTTTTATTTAAAAACTCACTTTTCGTTTTTATATTTGGCGCCACTTGAATTCCATCTCTAAACAGATTCGAGTTGCTTGATAAACTCAATTTATTATTTCCTGATCTTTATACGAAATAATACTGTCAAAATTTATTTTGACATATCCTTTAGTGAATTAATTTCCAATAATATTGAACGAACCATATATAATTTCCATCCAAATTGAAATCCAAATTATAGTTGTTTATTAACAAAAAATGATCTGAATTAAATTAAACAGGTAAATATGAACATTCGTAGTTCCTTTAAATATTTCCAAAATTAAATTAAAATTGTCAAAGTTAAATAAAATGATTATTAATTATTAGAATTATTTTTAATAGTTTAGAAAAACTAATATTTTCAAAAAACAACCTTTTATACAAAAACACTTATACTAAAACACACAAAATTATCAAATTATTGACGTTTCACATAACCTTAAATTTTTATTATTATGAAAGTTCATTTCTAACCTAAAATTTTCTGAAAAAATAAACAAACCTTGACATTTCAAAGTTTACATAACTCAATTATTATTTATAAACTCATTAGTGCAAAACTAATTATACAAACTTATAGAAAATCAAATTCTGAATTCAACCATATACAACTAAAATATGCCAATTTTAACGTCGACAAAACATGTTATGTTGTGTTATGTGATTCCATCAACAAACTTCAGTCTTTACATAAAAAAGTGTATCCATTCTATGGTTATTACGCTTACTATACTTATTTCCACTAAAACAATTTAGCAAACTGCTTTAAAATTTAGAAATTCAATAAAACTCTAAATTAAACAGATCTCGCTAACAAATGTTTTAGAATGATGAATTTTATGTTTCAATAATATTTCAACAAAGTAAGTTGCTATACTTTTGCGTACACCTTCAATACAACGAATTTTGTCTGTTCTAGATGATTTCTAACATTAAAAATGAACTAAACTTTATTAAGTTAAAAAAAATGCACAAACGATCTCCAAATCGTTAAGTTATGATAAAAATTATCTATTTTCTATGAAAAACAGGTTTTATAGATGTCCTTTATCTGCTTTAAGAGTTTTTGTGTGCATGTTAGACTTAATTAACTAAATTTAGAGATTTATTAAAGAAAATGTTTTTAAAATTTAATTTCTAAAAGTGAGGTTAGGCAACCAAGATATCGGGTAGTTATAAAAATGCATATAATGTGTCTATTAAATATTACCTACCGTGAGAGTTAATTCTCTGGAGCATGATCAAATATTATGACATTACATCACAGTTAAAAACTACATGATCTATTCGATTATTGTAACATTCACAATTTCCTTGATGCAATAAAATAAATTTGGGCACTACCTGTATTACAAGTTTTTTATAAAATCTTTTTTCTTTCATTTAGATTTTCTCAAGAATATCAGGTTTTAAGCATCGTAAATCTGAGAGGGGTGGATAGAATTTGGATGGAACAACCTATGAATTTATATTTTCAATCTTAAGATTAAGGAATAACATTGATTCGTTTTTCGAAAGAACAAGAGATATTGAGAAGTTGAACTGGGGAAGATGACTAGTTGACTGAACTATTCATGTAGGCCATTTAGTCAAATAAAATAAGATGTAAAGGTACTGATATTTCCATTCATCCCAGTATGGACTAATCGTTTATATTTGGCATTCTTTAGCCAAATTTTCAAGTTATTGCTAGGAAAATAAAGTAGTAATGCATTTTATTTTAACTTCAAAATGTGCAAAGTTTTATTTTATTTTGGCATCTTTTTAATTTTCTTTATTTACAAACTTTTAATACCCATCAAAGTTTCGTCTTCAATTGCTTTTGTTGTTAAATTATTTTTTACGCGTATTAAAGCGTAAGCAGCACCATATTTTCTACTTTAAACGCGGCTTTATTTTACATGTAGGGTGTGCGGAAAAGATCCAGTGCTCCAAAAGTTCTGCACCATCATCATTTAAGATATCACCAAAAATATCAGTTAAATATTGCCAATTATCTCCGATAAACTGCGTTTTGTTCTAAATATGCAATACGTTGGTAGTTTAGCCTGCAACTACAATTTGTGCAATAAAATGTTTAACATTGTTGTTAAACTTAAGCTAACCTATTATCGTATTAACACTAGTACATTTTCACAATTTTTTTTGGTTTCAAATTTTGCATCTTCTGTTGATGTGTAGCACTCGATACGTGTTGTAAACATTTTAAACTCTGATAAAGAATCTGATAGCGATACCGTATATTAAAGTTGTTTAAACTGAAATGGAATGGACTTTAAAATAAAGCGAATAATATAGTACAAGATCTATAAATCAATGACATACTCTTACTCTGAAAATGCTCCCCTGAAGAGCGAATGGAAGTGCTGAACTAAACATAACTCCATGTATTCTAGTATTCATGATTCACGAGATATGGGTGTGGATGCAGTGTGTAAGCCTTCAACGAAATTATGTCGTGGCATGTACAAAACAAAGGGAAATATAGTTAAAATAAGCTTACCAAAATAGAAAGAAATGGCCTGGTCAGCGACAGCAAGCTTATATAAACCCAGTTGCTGAGAGGATTCTTCAGTTTCAAGTTTAACTTGAAGAAACGAATCATCTTCATGCAGCTCTGGTTTAAATATATGTATACGAGAAATAGTAGATTAGTATCTCAAGGAAGAATAGCAATAATTGTACCTATATTTCTTTTGAGAAATCAGAAGATAGTTATCAGTTTTGCAAATAACTTCTAATTACTAACAACTTATAAATGAAAAGTATTGAATGAGTTCAAAAAGTCATAAAAAGTATTTTCTGTATTAATGATACTACTTAGTATTAAATTTTTATTTGAAACAGTTGTCACGCATTGCGTGTTAACGATCAACAAGTAACAAATAACCGTAATAAAAACATAAATTAAAATTGCAGATAAAGTAATTACACAGGTGTTGGAAAGCTATTTACAACTTTGCGTTTCTAGATTTTTGGATTTCCAAATAGGTACACCCAAATTACGGGTGAATATATAAATGTCGTATTTTCAACACATTTTATACCACGTATTACAGCTTTTATTTACTTTTTTTTGTCTTTTGAAATGTAAATTCTACTTTAATGGCAAACTAATTAATGATTTATTAATTTATGGAAAATTAAAAACAGCTTTTATAAAACACAATAAATGTAGGTAACAATTTAAACTCGAACCAAACCCTTTCGTCATTGTTTATTAAAGCGCCGATTTAGACACTTAATTTTAAAAATTAACTGAGAATATAACGAAGACTTAATTAATTTTTAAATAAAATTTAAATAAACAAAAAAATATTGGAAAAGAATACAAAACTGGAAACTTTTCTGCCAAATTTTACACTTCATGCTTTTGTTATTTAATAAAATTTAATTGGGATGCACGTTTTTCTGCGTCAAATGATGTTTCCAATTAAGAATACAAATAGCTGTCCCCCTTGAAATTATTATAACAAGCTTTATCGATGTATTCGTTTACTCTTCGCTTTGCTTTTGTGTACCTTTGTAATATTCCTTCCATTATAGAAATTTAATTTTATAAAATTAATGATGATACAAGAGACCCGTTTTAACCCCTTTAGACGTTTTCCTCGTTATTAATATGTAGACTGAACTAACATATTATGAAATCCCCCATTGTACATAGGTATATTCACGGCGAGTATGTTAATTGTGGGATAAATATTGGGTATATTTTCAATATAATTACATGTCAAAATGAGAAGTTTACTTTATGTTGAATTCATTGTGTACCCAACCACAATTGATATTAAATTTTGCTTTAGGTTTTGTTACCCTTTTACAGTTTTTATTACGTGTTATTGTTAAACCATTTTGTAATTAAAAACGGTATTTGCACTTAATTAAAGTTAGTCACTTTATTACGTTTTAAAGTTACGCGTTAAAGTCAAAATTAAAAGCTAGCCTTTCTAAATAATCAATCGTTATTTAAATCACATAAAGTAAAGCTAATTAGGTAAGATCCCACTTATAAATTAATTTAAAATAATCAGATTGCTAATATTATACAATTTCTATTCACCTCTAGCCAGTGGTTTTATTCTTTTATTAAGAAAGAGTGTAACTAACTCCAATGCAGTATTTGGCTTTACATTTATATTATTGCATTATTGGAGTAATGATATAAACGACTAATTATTACGTATCACACATTTAGATTGTCATTTATGCTTAATTAAGGAGATAATATAATTTATCTACGTCTACTTGGATAAAAACTCACATCATTCAGTTGAGTGATATAATGAAGTTTATTTTCACACTGAGTGGGATAAGTAAATCACGATCATAATTGCCTGCTTGCTATGGCTTCGAATTCTAACCTGCTCTGAGCTTCATGAAAGTTTTGTCAGTATTCCAACATTTGCATCTTGCCAGGTGAAGATGAGCTTAGTTTTACATCTTAGGTGAATCACACAATACCTACAAGTTCCGAAGTATTTATCACAGCTAAAAAATATTTACCAATATCTCAACATTCACGAACAAGAATTAAAAAAGCAAAATTCCAATTCATCATGGTCTCACCAGTAGGGGTAGGTAGTCCCAAAAATGCTAAATATTTTAAGCAAAAATAAATGGCGCTCTGTAATCAATTACAAAAAATTTAATGAAATAATTATAAGTGTGCCTACTCTGCTCTTGGCTTTATTAAATTAGTCAGTATTCCAACATTTCCATCTTGCCAGGTGATGACTAGCTTAGTTATACATATTAGGTCAATTACACTATACCTACAAGTTCCGAAGTATTTATCACTGCTAAGTAATATTTACCAGTATCCCAACATTCGCAAACAAGAATTATTTAAAAAAGCAAAATTCCAATTCTTCATGGTCTCACCAGGTAGTCCCGAAAAAGCTAAATATTTTAGGCAAAAATAAATGGCGCGCTGTAATCAATTACAAAAAATTATATGAAGTAATGACATAACTATAAGTGATGCATACTCTGCTCCAAGCTGCATTAAATTTGTCAGTATTACGACATTTCCATCTTGCTAGGTGATGATGAGCTAAGTTTTACATCTTAGGTGAATCACACAATACCTACAAGTTCCGAAGTATTTATCACTGCTAAGTAATATTTATCAGTATCCCAACATTTACGAACAAGGATTAAGAAAAGCAAAATTCCAATTCATCAAGGTCTCACCAGGTAGTCCCGAAAGTGCTAAATCTTTTAGGTAAAGATAAATGGCGCGCTGTAATCAATTACAAGAAATTCAATGAAATAACTATAAGTGATTAATACTTCTTTCACAGAACTGAATGCATAAAGCTCGCGGCTTTCTTTCCCAAGGTGAAAGAGGAAAAGATCTGGCAAATTCATATAGTTTCAAAACATTAAATAAAGCAGAAAAGAACTATTCAACTACTGAAAAAAATTATTAGCTATTCTCGACTTTGTTATATATTATGTTGCATCAATGTCAAACATCGCATACCACTAAATTTAGATTTGTATGTTTTGTTCCGGATTTCCTACAAACATTACGCTGCAGTATTACTTTTTAGCGAGTATCTCGAATACAAGTATGCTCCATCGATTGACTTACACTGAAGAATGCTATCTATCGATATTGTAAGTTACGGAGATGGATTTAAATGCCATTGTAATGTGAAGTACTTTTGTATTCATTAATCTAAATTAACAAACCTCAAGCTTGTCTTATAAGTATTTAACAGCCTTTATAATTACATATTCACGTCGTTCGTAATACTTCTTTGGTCATCTTAATTTGGTAGCCGCTTTATATGAATGATAAATGCTAAGAACATTTTCAATTGATTTTGTTAAATTTGCAGGTTTCATAATTACTTTTAATAGTGTGCCATTTTCCAGCTGAGCGAATACAGTTTCAAAAGAAAGATCATTTAGTAGATATAAAATAGTTAGCTTTTAAGTTAAGGTTTATTCTCGAGTTTATTGTGATAATAAAGCTTGTCTAGGGAGAAGTGTTCAACCTGTTTTCCTGACGTTTATTATTTTTACTCCAAGGCTATCAATGTGACTACATTGACTACTCACCTATTTAACTAGCAATAAGTTTTTATTTAAGTATTTAAAAATTATTACGTTAGCAGCAGTAGGTATTGCGGCACCTGAGCCAGACGTTTTTAGTGACTTCTTTGTTTACGGTTGGTACACCTGGAGGCAAAGTCTGTCTCTCTCTAGGTGATTAAGAACGGAACCTGTATTACCGGCATTTGGTTCGTCGCTCGGCTAAATGGTGTTGTTAGGGGAAAACAGATGGCGCTAGTGTCGTTTTAGGTAGTTTTCTTTTGAATCTGGTGACTTTTTATGTCGTTCTCTCTCGAATCTAGGGACTATTTAAGTCGATCTCTCTCTAATCTAATGACTTTTGGTTCGCTGTGCGTAGAAGTACGGAATCTGTATTACCGACGCCCTGTATTACCGGCATTTGGTTCGTCGCTCGGCTAGATGGTCGCGATGTTGCTAGGGTCTAATAGAGGTCGCTGGAGACTTCAGGTGCGGGACTCTGCTAAATCCTAACATTGTCGTTCTCTCTCTTTGTCGAATCTAGTAACTTTTTGGTTGTCCGGGTGGTACGGAACAAAGATTCTATATTATCGATTTGGGATTCTGCTAATAAATTGCTAGGGTGCTAATAGAGGTCATAATTGTAAAAAGAAATTTTGCGTGTAATTGATAGAAAACTGTATTACCGACAACATGTATGCGTCTAAGAGATGGCGTCATGAAGAAATCTGTATTATCGATTACGTATGTACTGGGTGATAAGAGGGTGCTTCGAGGTTTATCATTTTATATTAATAAATTTCACCGATTTCTCAAATAAATATCGTCATTAATAAGATAATTACATATAGTAATAATTATTTAAGATAACTGATCCAGCATTAAAAATTTGAAATACAGCTTTAAACGCGAATCACGGACCTGCGCGATATAAACGAATCGCCAGTTTTCTAACTATCTCTATCATTATAAATTGTATACTTTTTTAAATTTCTAATATAATATTTACGTCGATAGATTGATTGATTATATAGTTGATATATTAATTAGCTACATTTCTCTTTTTCGCAGCTGCTCGATAAAGAAATAGGTCTAAGAGACTGCGTCATGAAGGAATCTGTATTGCCAACTAAATACGAACCGTCATGATTGTAAAAAGGAATTTTACGTGTAATTGATAGAAATCTGTATTATCGCCTAACAATTTACGGATATTTGCTAATAGATGTCGAGTCTGCTACATTAAATCATAAGGCCACTATGTACCCTTCGAATATATAAAAGTTCATTTACGTAAATTAATTAAATTCCTATTTTATGATACTGTATAATTTATGAAACACGTTCTAGTTGGATCGGCCATCTTTTATCTCTCTACCCTTCTATATTTTAGGGATGACTAACCACGTGATCAAAATTATTGTATTCTAATGAAACTTTCTACCCAACGAGATCATGAAATTTAAATAAACCAACAGTCCTTGATACAACTGCGAGGTTTGCAAGCTCGACTAACGGATATATCTATGCCAGTAGCTACCTTTCGTAAAAGGCTTTCGGATCTCCGTGTTAAGAAAGTTACGTTAATAAATACAGGCTCTTGAATCACGTTCGGGTATCGGATTGGTTTCTAAAACTAATATGTATTATCACATGCTGAATTAACTATTTAAAAAGAGAAAAAACTAGTTCTAATGCAGAAAATATATAGACTTACCCTTTGCGCATTTGTATCACTTTAAATTAAAACGGATATCAACACCTTAACCACCTCTCACCAAGAAGGAATATAAACTATTCATCTTTTAAATTTAAAACCGTTTATTATTATTAAACTTTAAACAGCTTGTTACAACAAAAATTTAATACATCCATACTGTAGAAGATACCAAAATAAACTGAATTATTTTCAAATTTATCTTACCCTCTACGACAAAAAGGGAAACAAACACCCTGAGGCTATGTCTGCATTCTTTTAAAAAGGTACGATTTGACCTGCAACGCTGCCTACCTGCTTCGAACCCTAAAACAGGTAAAAAATTCTCCCTTTTAACGTAATTGTTCCAATGCTTCGCCGTCGTCAATATAATCTTTTCAAACTTCCTTAAAGACGGTTTTGTAAACTTGACAAAAATAAATATAAAAATGCTTGTTTTAAATGTATTTTTGAGTTATTATTTTTACATGTAGATTTTACTGTAATCAATATTATCTTAAAACTTTGTCTACCTGAGAAAACCTTTTAAACAGCAAGAATGTACAGTTTACTTAAAGAATCGTTTTTCGAATTTGGAGAAAATATGTTAAACACATCTCTGTAAATTATAAATTTATATTACATTTTTATTTACAAACTTTGCCTAGGTGGATTCTTGCTCCTAATTTAAAATCTAAATTATTACTTATTTTAAATTTTAATACTTTACTTTAAAATTCTTCATTAAATACAAGCATATATTCTTTGTTAGTTACTTATATTTTATTAGTTTGTTAGTTATATATTTATTAATTATCTAACTTTTATGTTATTGCTTCTTCCGCAATAAACAATATTAATATCCATACATAAGAATCTTTTACCTAAGCACACCCTTAAAAAGGATCCGTATCGAGCGCTAAAAACGCAGGCAAAATTCTTTTAAAAATTTTTACATTTTCTCCTTTGTTAAAAACTTACTATTATAAGTAAATAATATTCCGTTACGCTTCGTAAATAATTATTTTAAGAGATCTCTTTTTACAAATCGGTTTACCAGAGCGCCATTTAAAAATGTATATAAATAATCTATACAAACTAGAGACGGACGGTGTTATGCATTGAGCGTAATACAATTTAATTAAACTATATGCTTTGTCTTATTATTATTATTATTATTATTCCTGTGTAGGCAGTTTAATAAATATTCAAGTAAATATAGATTGTGACAAATATTATAATTATATATATATATAATATTAAATGTTAACCTATACTATGTCGCTATCTAATATTGATTCGTACCTTGTTGTGTTTGAACTGTAAATTCGTTCATTAAATTAAACTGTAAATTAAATGCACAATCTTTTAAATGCAGGTATATTATATTTCAAGAACGGTGTTATTTAAAATAAAATTGACGTTGCAGCTGAAAGAGCTTTCCCCCTAAGATATACTGCATGATGTCTATTAGGATATAAATATATTTTATGACTAGTTCATGGGATGCACACGTGATTAGTAATTTAAATTAGATATAAATACCTGCTATAGAATCAACTTAATTATTATTTTGTTTGTTAAAATACGTCCTGTGTAAAGCTTTATAAACCTAATCTATGCGTTCGTTTTCCAGTAAATAGCAACAGGTTGCAGATCACAATACCGATGAAATATGCAACTGTATAAAATATTTATAATGCTGAAAATGCATAGAACTCTTTTTTAATAGAAGTATCTTTATGCAAAAGATGTTCCAGTTATGCTATAGATTAAATCTTAAAAATTAAGCTGATTTGGATCTCTGAGGCGGTTTCTAACTGAAGTGATATTTTCTAAATTTTAAATTTATTTTTAATCTAGCTGTCAATTGATTCGATAGCCAATCTATCATTTTCAAAGATGATACTTATAAACTAATGTTGACTTTTTATATTGTATTTATTATCTGGTCTTCTGTTTTACACGGAGATGTATTCTATTTCTATTAAAGTCACTATTATAGTAATTGTGGAGGATATAATTCAAAACTACCTACGCGTTTAAATATTAACATACATGAAGATGCCGCCCATTAAATCAGATGTTGTAACACTATAGCATTATCAAAAAGAGTCTTATTTTGGATGCTGTCTTAAAATTGTATGATATCTTCATATCGCCTAATTAACATATGCCTACAGGTTATTCACCTTTTATCCTTTTTCGATAACAATCAAGGATATCAAGGCTAAAACCTAACTAAACGTTAACATAATATACAAATCAAATTGACAAAGTCTTGAAACAAAAATGACAGAATACACCCTGTTAGATGGTTAGACAAGAAATCAGAGTCACGTTATTGGCTGACAAACATCTTTGAAGAACGCTCTGATTGATTCGACCATCTGTTATCCCAACATTATGAAGTCATACTAATATATGAAAATAATATACTGTCTGATAAATAAATTTTTACAGTGAAGGGGAAAACCTCAATGAAATGTATATTGCTGAGCTCTGCTAGCGAGCTTTACTTCACCACTTAGCTGATTCAATAAAAATTTCGTTATTTAAAAATTCCTAACATGGATAGCTTTATCTGTTTTAGAATATTCAAAGACAGTATATGACAATAAATTATCGTGAGACTCCTGATCTATACAAAACGCCATATACCTATATAAATTAGAGCTAAAAATTAATCCTATATGGTGAAAACGCAAATATTTATGAAAATATGGGGTACATGATCCTAATAGATTATAATTTATATTATACAATCGGTGAGACAGGAGTAGGTACAATCGGTTTATGTTACGCTCCCTCGTCGTCTTAACAGAATAATCATACTATGTAGGACGATACGTATGATTCCATGCCTACGGGTAAACACGGCGACTACGAATACTATGCAAACAGGATCCAACAAGTTGAGACAAGTAGAAACCTGTTAGAGCCGTTGTATTATGGATGTTTTAATGATTTCTTCCCTCCCTCTTCAGAAGCTAATAAATAGCAGAAGCAGCAAGCCTACTTATTTAGTCACGATTCGACTGTGTTGCTGCTGCTTATCGATGGCATTCTACAAAGCTGTTCAACATAATAATAATAATAGATGGGAACCGTATAGTGTACAGTGTGATTCGTCTCAGCTGAACAAAATTTTTAAAAAATCTACAAAAGATATAAATGTTATAGATGATGATGATGATGAAAAAATTTTAAACTACGAAAAGTCAAGACTTCTTTGTGAAATACAGTTGCCGTTAAACAACAGTAATTCGAAATATTTACATCTTGAACTGGACACTTTCAAGAATTTTGATGTGTGTATAAGAATCTCGAAGAAAGGCGTTGATCACTGCGTACAATTTAACGAAGACTCTTTTAAAGAATTTATGGAGGATTCCTCGTACATCTTGGGATGTCTGAAATTCAACTAGGTCGATGGACACGTATTGACCGATTACACGCTTCATAGTGTAGGAAACAAATGTCTCAAATTTGTTCCGAAAAATAAAGGTTGTGAACTTTACATTTCCGAATTAAGTCTAGGGAGATTATACATGATGAAAACCTTTTTATGGAAAAAGATCGATAGTATTAAAACTATGCATCGCAATTACGAATGTCCTGAAGTCCTGGACGAGGCTATAAAAGTTAGAACAACACGACAATATAAGGATGATTTATTTTTGAATTAACTAGTTTAATAGAAAAGCTATTTAGATTTGCAGAATGACCTTGATTTAGACTTGAATTTATTACCTCTGATATCATGTATAATAAATATATATAATAAATATATTTATTATTGATTTTAATTGTACCTACATCTACTTATTCCAGGTATTCTGATGATAAGGAATAATTTAGATTTTAAATTAGGAGCAGGAATCGACCTAGGCAAAGTTTGTAAATAAAAATGTAATATAAATTTATAATTTACAGAGATGTGTTTCACATATTCTCTACAAATTCGAGAAACGATTCTTAAGGTAAACTGTACATTCTTGCTGTTTAAAAGGTTTTCTCAGGTAGACAAAGTTTTAAGATAATATTGATTACAGTAAAATCTACATGTAAAAATAATAACTCAAAAATACATTTAAAACAAGCATTTTTATATTTATTTTTGTCAAGTTTACAAAACCGTCTTTAAAGAAGTTTGAAAAGATTATATTGACGACGGCAAAGCATTGGAACAATTACGTTAAAAGGGAGAATTTTTTACCTGTTTTAGGGTTCGAAGCAGGTAGGCAGCGTTGCAGGTCAAGTCGTACCTTTTTAAAAGAATGCAGACATAGCCTCAGGGTGTTTGTTTCCCTTTTTGTCGTCGAGGGTAAGGTAAATTTGAAAATAACTTCAGTTTATTTTGTTTTAATCTAAAGTGATACAAATGCACAAAGGGTAAGTCTATATATTTTCTGCATTAGAACTAGTTTTTTCGTTTTTTAAATAGTTAATTCAGCATGTGATAATACATATTAGTGTGAAACCAATCCAATCCCTGAACGTGATTCAAGAGCCTGTATTTATTAACGTAATTTTCTTAACATGGAGATCCGAAAGCCTTTTACGAAAGGTAGCTACTGCCATAGATATATCCGTTAGTCGAGCTTGTAAACCTCGCAGTTGTATCAAGGACTGTTGGTTTCTTTAAATTTCATGATCTCGTTGGGTAGAAAGTTTCATTAGAATACAATAATTTTGATCACGTGGTTAGTCATCCCTGAAATATAGAAGGGTAGAGAGATAAAAGATGGCCGATCCAACTAGAACGTGTTTCATAAATTATACAGTATCATAAAATAGGAATTTAATTAATTTGCGTAAATGAACTTTTATATATTCGAAGGGCACAGTTGCGTTATGATCTAATGTAGCAGACTCGACATCTATTAGCAAATATCCGTAAATTGTTAGGCGATAATACAGATTTCTATCAATTTCACGTAGATTTCTTTTTACAATCATGACCTCTACTAGCATCGATAATACAGATTTCTTCTTTGAGAGAAAGAGAGATAGCAAGGTACGCAGGACAGCGAGAAGGAGAGAGATAGAGAAAAAGAGAGAGAGATAGCAAGGTACGCAAGACATTAAACGTTAGGGTAGGGATAAAAGATGACCGGCCAGCCAGAACGCATTTCAAGATGACCGTCGCTTAGTAGTAGTAGTAAGGAAAAAGATGACCGAGCCAACCAGAACCCCTTTCAAGATGACCGTCGAGTAGTAGTAGTAGGTATAAAAGATGGCCAAAACAACCAGATCGTATTTCAAGATGACCGCCTAGTAGTAGGGATAAAAGATGGCCGAACAATCCAGAACGTGTTTCAAGATGACCGACCGACCATCTGGGTATGGATAAAAGCTATCGATCATTCAGATCACGAATGGGTGTGTCTACGAGATATTCATGCTAGCGCTACATCTATTAGCAAATATCCGTAAATTGTTAGGCGATAATACAGATGTCTATCAATTACACGTAAAATTTCTTTTTACAATCATGACGGTTCATATTTAGTCGGCAATACAGATTCCTTCATGACGCAATCTCTTAGACCTATTTCGTTATCGAGCAGCTGTGAAAGAGAAAAATGTAGCTAATTAATATATCAACTATATAATCAATCAATCGCTCAACGTAAATATTATATTGGAAATTTTAAAAAGGTATACAATTTATAATGATAGAGATAGATAGAAAACTGGCGGTTCGTTTATATCGAGCAGGTCCGTGATTCGCGTTTACAGCTGAATTTCAAATTTTTAATGCTGGATCAGTTATCTTAAATAATTATTACTATATGTAATTATCTTATTAATGACGATAATTATTTGAGAAATCGGTGTAATTTATTAATATAAAATGATAAACCTCGAAACACCCTCTTATCACCCAGTACATACGTAATCGATAATACAGATTTCTTCATGACGCCATCTCTTAGACGCATACATGTTGTCGGTAATACAGTTTTCTATCAATTACACGGAAAATTTCTTTTTACAATTATGACCTCTATTAATACCCTAGCAATTTATTAGCAGAATCCCAAACCGATAATATAGAATCTTTGTTCCGTACCACCCGGACAACCAAAAAGTTACTAGATTCGACAAAGAGAGAGAACGACAATGTTAGGATTTAGCAGAGTCCCGCACCTGAAGTCTCCAGCGACCTCTATTAGACCCTAGCAACATCGCGACCATCTAGCCGAGCGACGAACCAAATGCCGGTAATACAGGGCGTCGGTAATACAGATTCCGTACTTCTACGCACAGCGAACCAAAAGTCATTAGATTAGAGAGAGATCGACTTAAATAGTCCCTAGATTCGAGAGAGAACGACATAAAAAGTCACCAGATTCAAAAGAAAACTACCTAAAACGACACTAGCGCCATCTGTTTTCCCCTAACAACACTAACACCATTTAGCCGAGCGACGAACCAAATGTCGGTAATACAGAATGTCGGTAATACAGGTTCCGTATTTAACCACCTAGAGAGATAGAGACAGACAAAAGTCACCAGATTAGAAAGAGACAAAGATAAAAAGTCACTAGATGTTCCCACATGGGTACCAACCGTAAACAAAAAAGTCACTAAAAACGTCTGGCTCAGGTGCCGTAATACCTACTAGCAGCTACTAAAATCTTTACTGCTTTAATTTGCTTTATTCCCCAGTTGTTATCCCACAGACAATGGGCACTGGGCTTTATTTTCAATCCATATTTTGAGACCCTGTCTAGTGTGCACCAAAGCTCAACTAGCACATTTAGTAGTACAACTACTGATAGTGTAAGTGATAGTTTTTTACTGCCTACTACCACAACCAGGTCAATAAACAAATATCGATAAGTAAGGTAGATAGTTAATTCGTTAGATCAGAAAAACTTTTACTGGGATTAGCGATTCTTTGTTGAAACAATTCTTTTTAAAAAGGTACTCAAAGATTAATAAATTTAAACTAAACAACTTGGGGTTAACCTTACAATTCTTAGTTACACAAACTTGTCTAGGAGAAGAATTAATCTTAATGGTTATTTTAATCTGAAGCTGTATTAGTATATAATAACACCAGACTTGCACTAATCACGCTAGCATTAATTTTGCGTTTTAATGTTTTGATAGTTACATGTTAAATGAGTTATAATCACTTAGCTAAGTTAGCGAATGATTGCTACGAATAAAAACATTTTAGTTATCAAAATCTATCTAAGCTGTGAAATTATATTCTGATATTATAACTTTTGCATCACCGAAGGTCTTACTCTACTAAAGTTATTTATTTTCCTATATTTTACTATAAAACAACATATGTATTTGTAGTCGTTCTATTCGTGGCACAGAAAGCTTTCAGGTATGCAAAAACGTTTTATTGGGAATACACATTGGAAGCAGACGCAAAAGTGTTTTGAAACTCTACATATACTAGTGGATTAAACTAGAGAGCTAGTGAAGTCGACTCTTGGTATTTATTAATCAAACAATCTCGCGAGGAACCTTAACCTCATAATAATTAATCGGCAGCAGTCAAAATTAACTGCGATTAATAGTTATAGACCGATTTCCTAATTAGCCACTGATTTCGTGGGTTATACACATTACATTCTAACACAGTTCTGACAAGTCGTGCACCAGCTAGTAATTAAAATAGAAATCAATCTGATTACGCCCGACAATATCCTTAACCACCGAGTTTTTATTATAAATAATTATGTACAAAATTAGTACTGGAGTGATTCTGGAAAGGAATTCAGAAGCTGCTGATGAATTAATTTATGTATCTGAAAATTTTGAATTCGAAATTGAATATTCTGAATATAACCGTTAATTTACCCGCTATAGGAACAAATGGATAGAAAATTGCACCTAGATTTTACACATTTAGTTCTGTCTTCTGCAATAGTCAAACTACACAACAATTTTATTATTTTTATACTAATATAATAAACACGAAACAAAAACTACAAAACTTGTTTATACTACTTTTTTATTTAGACGACGTAATTTTATCCATATTACAATATCCCGAGTTTACAAAACCATTCGAATTAAAACAGTCGATTCAAAAATCGCATTAGAGACGTATTATCAAAAAATCAAAAATCAGTCTATTATCTTTTTTGGACGCTTAACAAAACTGAACAGTGATTATTTCACTACTGAGCAAGAACTATTGGCTATTGTGTGGGAAACAAAACAATTTTTCCCTTACTTGAAATTAAATTTATTTTATATACTGATCAGAGATTTCTTGTTGGGTTGAAAAATTTAAAAGAACCGAATTCAAGATTAATTAGAATGTCACTAAAATTATAAGAATTTAATTTTAATAATAAATACATACCAGGAAAAAACAACAAAATAGCAGAACACTCTTTCTCGTATTTAATTCTGACCTTTAACAATTAGTGATGTTATAAAAAATATATACGAAATCTTGCACGATGCTGAAAGGATAAATACCCTAAGACCTGATCCTATTATTTCTAGCACACTTCGTAGCAGATCAGACTCACCTAACTTAACTTATTCCTTTGCCATTCCTAATCATTATTTCAAATGTTAATACTAAAGAAACACCAACTCAACCGCATCTAGATGATATTTAATCATTATATGATATCATACAAACACAAGAAGAATTGATACCTCCTACACCTATTTTTTAATCTACTTCAATGCTTATCTAATTGAATATATACCGACAGTTTAACCAAAATAGGCAGTCTATCAATTATTGACACAAACCGACTGATAGAAGTATTTATTAGTAAAGGAACAAAATTAAATTACATGTGACTGTTTATCATTAATCACCAATTTAAGACTATAGTAGAACGATTGCATTCCGAATAACTACACTAAAAGATATTAGCACATTCGTGCTTAATATCTTTAATACATTCGTATTACTTCATTTTAGCCTGTATACGTGGTGTAACTTATATATAAGTAGAAACCTCGTAATGGGGGTAGCTGTAATAATTTAGAACATATTTTCCTTATCAACATCTGGTCGTTTAATGCTACTTTTCGAGAAAAATAAATTTTAAGTACGCCCATTGTACTCACATTACATTAAAAATACTAAACAAATATGTTCTATATTATTACAGCTAAGGTTTCTAGTTATAAAATTACACCATGTATACACTCCAAATATATTCATTTTGAGATTATATTTGGCTACACCAAAGGTCCAAACTCCTTCGATCTAGAGTATGACAAAGCTTTTTACGAAAACTATGTTATCGGTGACAACCAAAATAAAACATTTTTATAGTGGTCTTCATGACACCTAAAACCAAACCAAAGAACTGAAATGCTAAGATTCATACATACAAGAAATAATATACTTTTAAAATAGCTGACCTGATTTATGTTAAAACCCCCGAAAAGAAAAAGGCTTCATTTTTTACCGGACCCTATATAACTGAAAAATTCACTAACATGTATTCATGTATAATTAATGCAGGAATATTTAGTCCTGACGGATCAGCTAGTTTATTATTTATTTTCCGAATTGTATATATACACACACCAAAGACCAAAAATAGCATTATTTGATGGAATCGGTAATGTCATAAAATCTCTTACTGGTAATCTCGATGCCGAAGATGACAAACGATACAAGGAATATGCAAAAATTGTCCAAATCTACCAACTCACAAAAAACTATCTTATAAGAACAAGCCTAAATATTAAACTATACCATTAATACTTTTCAAGAAAACATTAAAACTCTTGCATAAACTTAAAATCTTTTGAATTAAAACTTCAACAAAATTAATCTCAATACCTACAACATTAAAAATTAATGAAATCTTAGAAGGCATTTCTAATGTTGTTTCATTATTCTTTCATTATTGTTCGTGAATATATGGTTCTAGATGAGAAATATAGTAATCCAGTCTCTTAATACCTTTAAGTTTGAAAAAAAACATCACTACTTGTGATGAGGTTTATTTTAATGTTATTCTATTATGAATTCTAATAAATAGTATTATTATAGTTGATAAGGTTGCATGGCTTTTCTTTCTTATTGTATTTGTCAATAAATTTTTATATAAAAATTGTTACAATATTAATTATTCGGTATGTATTTTAATTGTAATTGTACTGATTAATAATAATGATTGTAATAATAAGATTAATGTTAATATAAAATATATTTTCCAGTTTATTGCTTGAAAAAGGGTACAAAAACTCGCAAATATATAGAAAAGACGATAAATAATTAATGATTTTAATGCCTATGGGTTCTCCTTACGATAGTCGTTATTATTAATTCTCCAGTTCATTATTTAAAATCAACAAAACACAGTTTATGTAGAATAAAATAGCAAAATTGAATTCAGGTTACACTTAAAGTTCTCTTTGTTTGAAACAACGCTCGTGATGAGCCATAAAACGCCATATTAACCAAGAGCCCGCAAAACGTAAGCCATTCTTGAAACGTAAGCAGTTGTCGCTTGTTATAAACGGACATAACTTTAAAGGCGTATTGAAGCAGGATCAACAAAATAGACTTTAAAATTTAAAGATACGCTTCGACAACAATGTATGAAATACAACCTTAATAACTAGTGTTTACTAAAAATGTTACTATGACATTCTTGAAAGTGTTTACTAATATTTAAAACCTCAATAATTGTACTGAAACAATGTTACTATTTCAATATCCAAATTTACTTTCACACAACAATAACGGAATCAGGTACATTCAGATTTTAAAATAAAAATCATGTTTTATAATTTTTACAATTCAGGTTATCTAGATACTGTATACTTTTACCATTTATCAATGCTATTAGAATTAATTAACTCTTGGTGTTTCATTCTTTTTACAGAGCCAATGTCCTTCGTGTTTTCCACTTGCGTTTAAGTTTTCTGACGATTTATCTTCGTTCACTTACGACAATGCAGTATTTAATTTAAAGAAGTTTGTTGCAGTTGCTTTTCTCATTTAGTAAAGAACGGCCCCAAGTTTTTCTAGATTTTATATTAAATTTAAAAATATCACTTGGGCTACCAAAAATAAACGATAAAACCCATACTCATAAAAACTCAACCCTAAATACTAACTACTAATAATTAATAAACAAAATTACAAACGAATAATTTATCAAATTTAAGATGAAAGCTAAAGTAAATTTGACATTGAAGAATTGTACTTTTCAACAAAAGTGCGGGGCCTTATAAAAAGAGACAAATGAACAAGGGTTAATCGCCTTCCCGAGAAGAGAGCAGTCTATTGTGAACTAAACGCTGCCAGAACACGGATATTGAAGTGTACGAGCATCTTAAAAGCATTTTATTATTCAGACTGGGAGGTAAAATTGGTGCTATAAACACGCCTTTCACATTTATTATTGTGCTCGAAACCGAAATAATTCCCAGTTTCACGACATGTTTAATCGTAACAGCCTTCTACTATTTCATTAAAACCCCTTACCCTTAGAACAAACACTCTTTATGTCTGCATCTACTTAATATAAACGTCAATACTTTCAGACGATATTGACTCAGAAGATTATGAATAAGTTGAGAAAGTAGTTAAGTGCTTAAGGAAACCTTTTAATAAAAGTGACTACAGGATAATAAATCTTTAACGGCTCTTAAAGGTTAGAATCTATGATCTGTAGTATAAAATCTCAACGATTTGAAGTTTATGTCTAATTTTATGCTTGCCCAGAAATGTGGCTTTTGTAATTGGATAATTGAAAGAGATTGAGTAAATTTTGCAAAAATTAAGCAATAAAATAGTGGATGTAGTCCATAACATCAATAATTTATCTATCTTTATGTACATAGATTAATCAACTTATTTATAAAGTATAAATTATTATTATTAGGAAATTCCTAAATCACTTGTTATTTGCTTTATTTATTAGAATTGCAAACATAGAAATCCTTCACAAGAACAAAACAACAGCAACCTCGTACTGTCTAGACAGTGATCACTGATTTTTGTATAGAGTAAGTCTGGAACACATTGCAAGTATGCTGATAGAGGCCTTGTATGGTCTTGTTACCTACAGGTATACCGGGGGATGGTGGCCACTTTTCAAGTTTGATGAAATTTTTAGGTCGACTGTCATATGCTCTTAAATAAAAAAGAATTCCTCCTTTGAGGCACGAAGAAACATGTTGTTCCCGAGCTAAGGACGGAGGCTCAACAGATTGCGGTTTAGATACTGATCTGACAAGAACACCCTGCTAAGTTCGTAAGTCGTCTGCAAACAACCGATGTCGACATCGAACTAACAACACCCATGGTAGACCGCTACAGAATAGACGGGTAAAACTCTATGAGGGATACCACCGCTGACCGGACACTCCATACGCCAATATTTAAGCCTCGCGACTCTCTAAATTCATAAATGTATCGTTACCGCGTTTCGTAATAGAGTCGCTTAGGCATAATCTCACAGAAGGTAGTCGTATCACTGAGTAAGTACGTGTACGAGATGTCTAATCCTACAGTTCATATTGTACTCGGCAAGATTACTCTCGCAACCACGAGGCATAATGATGGTAAAGATAAACTGTTTCACAACGGTCGAAACTCGAACAATTCGATGATTGGTGAATTCTGTATAACTATGTAGCAACAACGTCGCTGTAAACGCAGTTAATCTCGGTGCTTTCTGACACCTCTTCCGAAACTCTGCAAACCAAAAGTATCGATAAACCGTGAATTTGCAGTCTTTATGAATACTGTAATATCTTCTGTGTTAGGTGGAGTAAAAGACAGATTATGGTATATAAGCTTTATTCTTTTACTGTTAAACAGCAGAGAATGAATGCTTTGATTCTTTGTTTTATGAATTAATTTTTCTGACTTTATATTTGTTCTCTTGGATACTACAAATTATCCAAGTGATCATGACATTTATTCCCCCCTTGTTGTTTCGAGTTTTTCCAGAAGAAAAAGTCTTCATCAAGTTGAGAAGAAGTGGTGAATGTACGCATAAGACGCAGTTGTGATTGTAAAGCAACTTGATAGATACATAAAAAAAGCGTTTTTTTTTTCTTTGAATAGTTTTACAATTGGTGATTAAGACTAGGACATGACATTGACTTGATAGATGTACAATCACAGTCAAACTTCTGCGCCTAGGAAAGACCTCGAATCGCCGAATGTTTGTTGCCAGCAGTACGATGCTGACCACGCTAGACTGACGCGCGACCCGCGAACGTATCACCCTCAAGCTCTTGTGCGCACGAGTACATACAGTATCGTGATGCAAATACATCTGGTGGTTTTGACAGATTTATTGTCAACACCACTCTCCAAAATCGCTTTACCAATGCAATCAAAGATCGCAACCTGTTCCGGGAGATGAGGAGCGTGAATGTAAGTGACTGTGCGATTACAAGAAGGTTAGAAGAAATACAAGTTGTACCAGCAGACAAGCCCAAAGTACAAAATTGTCCACAATGCATTGAGTAACATTTTTTTGTCAGTGGAGCAACCTTACAGATATAAGGGATCAACTATGCCGACGGCCAGGAGAGAGATTTGCATTGTTTACGATTGTGGAAATGGTGGGTTTTGATCGGTCTGAGGATTCATCTCTTACGAAGGGCGTAGGTAACTAATTCTGACTGATAGTAGCAGTTTGACAGCCCTCAGGTACTTGGAAGAGGTATTACAAAAACATAACGTACTATTTGCTTCTTACATTGTCTAGCACAATTTCCGGATCTAAATCCTATCGAACATGTATGGTAGAAACCTGAAAAAACGTCAGTGGTAAAATACTTGCACCAGCAGCCATTGGACAGCTCATCCCTCAACGTGACATCCAACGCATTATCGATGAGCAGAGCATAAGTGATGTCGTTAAAGCAAGAAAAGGCTTGTTAAAAAACAATTCGGTTATTTAGACATACTAAAATTAGCATTTCTTCATTCCATTAGCAATAAATTAAAGACAAGTAACTGAGTGTCGTTTTTGGACCATACGCCAAGTGTCAATTCTATTCTACGAGGACCGATTGATAAATTCGCGGACTCAAGACATTAAAACTCAAAAAATTACAAAACAAGCCAATTTTTTGTTTTTAATATACCTAATCTCTCAGTGTTATATTTTTTACATTGCGATAAAAGCCTCTACCCCGTTAGAGAAATATTCCTTTACCTTTCTTTTGAAAATGAATTTCCATAGCTGCTTTCATCTAATTTTCATATGCAAATCTTCGCTCCGTAACACCTTTTTCACATTTGAAAATTTTCCCCGACCTTTTTGGTTATAGCTTTACGAACTTGAATCAACAAATTTGTAAAATACTAACCATTCATTGGCCAATAAAATTTGTCTTCAATAAAATCTTCCCATGACTCTGGTCCTTGTTTGAAACAATTTCAGCATTTCATCAAAAATTATTACAGCACGATGCTTAAAATTTTGTGAATTTTCAGATTCGCTTGACATGGTGATGTTTACACGTCGATAATCTTTGTATCACTGTCGACTAAGAGCATCCGGTGAAATTTATAATCTTAATGGGTAAATGTGCTGAGTTAGCAGTGAATACCTGAGGCTGCGGAGTTATCAGCTGATTGTCGTACTATACCCTACACCTCTAGCTAAAAGTACTAGGAGTAACAAGATGACTACTCTTGAAGCGGCTTTCCGGAACCTGAGGTTGTCTTTTGCCGTCTAGCTCTGAACTAGTTGTAAGATCTCCACTAGTAGATCTGTATATCAAAGCATTGTATCCACAATCTGATTCATGTGTGGTAAACATCTGGTTGAATAGCTGCCGGTGCGGGTAATGAACCTGGGGCTTTGCTTCCGTATTTCGTCGTGCCAAGCGATCCATTTGCGGTATCCATATGACGGTAATCCTTGGATTGGGAAGTTATTGTTTCAAAATATTGCCCCACTTAAGAATCATCAAGAGGTTTATCCTCTCGACTAAACTATCTCACAGAAGCGGCTATAGGTGTCCCCTGTACTAAAAGTTGAGTTGAGATCTATTCGCGTCAAAAGTGGTTAGGATTGCCAGCATGGGTTAGCCTCTTAATCCGAGCGATGGCGGGTGCAGTAAGTTAGCTAGTGAGAATTTTACTTTGTTTCGGATCTCCAAAGTGTCCAAAAAATCGAACACCTTCATAAGGATAAAGAGAATTTCTTTCCACTGTTGTGTAAGTCATAAGCCCTCATGACGTATTCTTGCATAGAGGGCATGATATCCTGTGGTTGCGCATACATAGTTTCTTCCGGTTACTTTATCACACTCTGACACAATTTTGCAGCTGTTTCTGCAAATTCTTATTTAGAGAAGTTAAAGGCAGATAGCAGATGACTCCGTCCGTCCAATGTGTACAATCTTAGATAACTAAAAAAGGTGCATTCTTTAGACGGTGTGCAATGGTTGCTGATTCAGTTAAAAGATGAGACTAGTACGAGCTTCCAAACATATTTTTCTAATATCCAACCATTGGTATTACTCCATTTTCCGGTAATTCCTACCTAACTTAATCTAATCTTTCAATTTAAGTAATCTAATCTAAACTCTATAAAAGAAGCAAACGGAAATAAATTTAAATTTTTAAAAATAAACATTACAATGTTTATTAACATTAACATTAAGAATCTAACACTAACTTAATGCAATCTCAAACTTAAACTTAACATTAACCTAATCTAAAGACTGCAGATTAAAGTAAACGTATTTGACTATAGATGTATGTGCCTCTAATGTTTACATCAGTTCATAACACTTTAGCATAATTCTGCGCATAATACACCAATTGATGTCCACACCATGACTTGGTCTGACACCTGAACACACAATCACCTCAATCTTCCTCAATCAGGTTCCTTCTTTTCGTGTTTTTAGTAAAGTAATAAACTTTTTAAAAACACCTTTCTACGACAAAAAAAGGGTTCATTTGGATAATAAAATTAAAAAACAGCAGAAGTTGGGTTACAATCTCCTTCCTTAAAAGAATAGAAATATTTGATTATATAGACAACACAATAATGTAATATACATTTTCCTAAACGTTATTATATTTATATTTACTTTGAATTACATGGATCTTAATTCCAGAGCTTGAAATTGTTCATCCAAAGTAGTTTCGTACAAGTGACAAACCTGGAAAACCATGACAAAAGGGATTAAACTTTAGGTTTCAATTACTCAGTAAGATTATTACTTTGTATACCGATACTTTGCAAACTCTTAACTACGTTATTTTTAATAAATATGTAGTTTCGTTATGCACTGTGTTTTATGGTATATAAAAACCGGAATCTCTGTGAAAAATGATGTTTTAAAGAGATTTTCAACAAATGCAAAAAACGGAATTTATAAAAAAGACAAAACCAAGGAAATAAATAATTACTGATGCCACTAGGGTCTTACAAATTAAGTCAACTTAAATTGATTTTCGTTTTAAACATAAATCAGGACGTGTTCTACCTACAGGGATTAAGGAAGCAATTGCTGCGGTTTCTGTTCTTACAAAATGGAATTTTCATTGTAAGGAATTTAAATATTTAACGGATCAGCGGCTTAATAGTAAGCTTGTGCTTATTTTATGGAATGTTCGTTTCACCTTGATGAGCAGATAAGTATGTATGCATACAATGTTGAATTAAGTAATTAAACATTTTCTGATAAATAAAATCTAGGAATAAGTTCGGTTCATATTTATCTACGAGTTTTTTTGACGCTAAAAAATTATCATGATGAGCTTTATAACTAATCAAAATTGTGTCTATGGTGGCATATATTTTATAATTACTACTTTAAGGTAGTTAAAGTTGTCGACTGCTTGACAATGGAGTTTTATTTCATACTTACGCATTGTTTAGTTGATTGGTTTCTTCTTCTAATACTTATTATTTGATAGTGCCTTATCTTTAATTGATTTGCACAAAAGTAATTAACTGTACTTAACTGACTATTACGTGGGAAAATTGTACATTAACTCCCCGAAAAAACGTCGTATTTAGACAATAAGATAAATTTTAAATAAGGAAGGAATTTTCTAAAAAACCAAATGTATTCGTTCCACAGAAACTGATAACTTGAGTTCAAAAACCAATAATGTCCTTAAGATTCGCTTGTTAATAAAGTGCGAACGCGCTTTGTATAGAGCAGGTCGCGTAATAGGACACAAAATGAATTTATATAACCATGAAAATGAATTATATTAAAAATAAAGAACATTTCAAGAACTTAGTGTTAAAGTATTGACTTTGTTTATTTTAAATTTCAGGTAGATGTATTAATATATGAATATCTTCTTGAGCATATGGCTTGTTTATTACTCTTTAATTTTTAAACCGTCATGTCACTTAGTAGTTTAACTGACAATTTTTAATTCCAGATTATAGGCTGATAATATGTTAATATTAAATTAATGTTCTACTGTTGATTAAATTGATATATAATTGTATATGACTATACCGTATGTAAGTGTTAGTTTGTAATTATTTCCTGCTTTGTTTGCATTGAGCCTATGCACACCAATTGTTTCAAAATTATACTCAAACAGAACTCCGATACCTTTGATTTTGGAGCAATTACTAGTAATAGTCTTGTTAGAGTATAGCGCTCAAAAGCTTTTTATCTAAAAGAAATTCTTTCATACATGATATTTAAAGCAGTTTGTAACTTTTAATTAAAATCATGTTATTTTTAGGAAAAATTCAACTTTAACCCTGTCGTTGCAGGCTGTTGTCTTGTTGATCTTGAATTATTGATCTATTTATAAATAATGTGTACAAACACAACCGTACCATTATCGAGTTGCATAAAACATCTATCTGATTAACGAATCGGCTTAGAATAAGGACAGACCGTAATAACCACGATGGAGCTTAAGCGACGACGCTTTAACAAATCCCCCAGAAATCTCGTCAAGATTATTTATGGCTTATATAAACGCTCTTGGTTTCTTTCACTAACGCTGTAGTGTCCATTCTCGCCAAATTGCGTTATTGAAGCTTTAAAAGCACCTTGAGGCCTTGCATCATTCTTAAGACGCCCGTGTTACTAAAACACATACGCTGATGCACGCATAAAGGCTTTTTGAATTACCATTTCAGTATAAATTAAGCTACCCGAAACTTGTTAAAATAGGGATGTTCGATCTAAAGTTTCAATCACAGATGAAAGGACTTCGGTAAAGTTTAACTGAATTTCGGTTTACCGTCCACTAAACGGGAGCGTTTGATCTAGTATGCGATAGGGTTTCAAATTGTATAATTTACAATGGAATGTCAGTTTACCTAGTTAGCATTAACAACAGTTACGTGTCAAATTCAGTTTAGTAAAACGACAAAGGATTACTGCTGATTAATATATTATTGGAAAAGCTATACAGCTTGCTGTTACCTGTGTTTGAGATCGAATTAACAAGCACATGAGCAGGTGTGAGAGTGTGCATGTCGATGTGTCGGTATTAGAATTAATCTGTTTAAGATGATTTGATCGTAATCAATTTTCACTCTTGTGTGACCCAATATTGACTTACAGTGTGAGCTGTTATATATGTTAATAATATAAACGTGAATAGTACGTCGCTATATTCATTAAATACACTTTTGTGTAAGTAAATTTTGTACCCTATACTATTATACTTAAGTGGGGAAAAGCTTTGTCTTTCTAGTTCATCGGAGGGCTGTTTGATGGCGTGGAAGAACAGACGCACAATATTATATTACATATGTAAATGAGGTAAGATTTCTTACAAAATAAAACTAAAACTATTGCAAAATTGTTTTTATTAGTCACTAAAAAATGCGTACTGATTCGCATCCCGCCCCGACACAACATACGCATCAAGTTGAAAAGAGCTTTATTCTTTTCTTTTCTTCTAGGCGGGGCAGCTGTCCTGGATACTCCCGCGCTACTACTATAAAATAGTTCTAACTGTTCCAAGAAATATTTCCACCTTTTTAAATTTCCATGAATCCATTTTAATATTCGAGGGCAATGAATGAAGGTTAGTAATAAAAATGTGGGTTAAGTTCTTTCAACTAATACTACTATGAAATATTTCCAATTTCACCCTTTTTAAATTTCCACGAATTTATTTTAATATTCCAAACCAACGTAAGTTAAATTCTATCAATAGAGATACTACTATAAGATAGTTAAGCCTTTTAACAGAAAAAAAATCATTCCAAGAATTATTTCCTTCTTATGAAATTTCCACGAATTCATTTTAATATTCAAGGACAATGAATGAAGGTTAGTAAGTAAAAATGTGGGTTAAGTTTATTCGAAAAATACTGCTATACCATAATTCCAAGAATTATTTCAACCTTTTTAAATTTTCAGGAATTCATTTTAATATCCAGCGCAATGTAGATTAAATTCTTTCAAGAGAAATACTACTATAAAATAGTTAAGCCTTTTAACAAGAAAAAAATCTTTCCAATTAATAATGATTTCTTTCGTGTTAAATGTGCACGTATTCATTTTAATATTCCTGAACAATGTAGGTTAAATTTTTTCAAGAAAACTACTACTATAAAATAGTTAAGCCTTTTAACAAAGAAAAAGAGATTTCTCCAATTTTTAGGCCCTCATGTATTTGCCAAGACATCCAGTTGTATAGAAATTGACTACGGAACTACACTTGTCAAATAGATATGCCCGAGCTCAAACGCCCATCTTTATAAATTGTGAGAAATTCTGGATTATTTAATATCTCAAGAGTGCCAACACAGCACAGAAAGGTTTCCGAAGTGCAGACGAATCATTTAAAAGGTTTCCTCAAAACGAGTTAAACGTGTTGTTGCGTTCAAGTTATTGTGGATCTAGCAGTACATCTCTTCTGAAAAGAAAATGCTAATAAAATGTTTTCCGGTATACTTACACTATCAATAAAGCTGTAAATTTGGAGTTGCACACACACACAATAATAATAATAATAATAATAATACTTGCTACAACCCATAGCCTGGAGACCAGGCCCCAGAAGCTATAAGCTTGTGCGAGAGGAAGGGGGCGATTATTATTATTACGTAGACCCTAAGTGCGGCTGCAGCCGACTTACAGATGGAACAGCGCAAATCCCACATTTGTGTCACAGCTAAGGAAAACTTCAGAAAACCTTAACCAGATCCGCCGGCACCGGGAATCGACCTCGGGCCGCTTGGACGAAAGTCGAGCACTCCAGACATTATACTACCAAGGCTGTAACATTTCCAACAGTCACTTCAACGATTTATATTAGATTGTGGAAGGTCAAATAAATTTAGTGATAATGGAACGAATTTCAAAACTGCTGTCAGTTTGTTCGAGCTGTGAACTGGAGCAAAATTAACGAAGCATGTTTTTCTTCTTTCATTCAATGGAAGTTCAACATAGCATCAGGAAACTAGTAAAGTCTTTAGGAAATATTAATATGTTCAATCAAACGTCTTTGCTGAAAATCATGTGACGTTTGAATTTGAAAGAACTACTTGCCATTCTCTGTAAAGTAGAATCACTAGTAGATCACCAGCCCTTGATATTAGCTAATGTAAATAAAGATTATGATTAAATTCGATTAAGAGGAGTCAAGTGTTATTATCTCTAAAGAAATTATCACTCGCTTTGGGAGGAAAAACAGAAAACATAGCTGTTTGAAGAAAATCAAAGTAATAAAATAATATTTTTAATTTTATTTACTATTGTAAATTAGTTTAACGTAGATGGGAGTTTAAATTAAATACAGTTGCTGTGGGCATATATTATAGTGTGTGCATTTTTTAAAGTAAGTACTTTTCCAACTCGTCAGAAAACAGTTGCATAATTTTGTACTGTCAGTAAAAAAATGATGTTGTATTGTGTTGGAGCTCTTATATAAAATTGGATACTTCCGAAAGTCTTCAGTCATTGAGGGTATTTTTCTAGTGTTGAAGTGTTTGTTCCTGTGGAATAAATATTGATAAAAACACGGATAATTACATACTAGCTCGTAGTTTCTTCGTTGATTTAACAATACTCCATATTTAGTCGTCCACATGGGTTTTTTTTACTGCTGCCTCTACCTATTGCATGTAGCCTTATCATGTGAGGATAATAATTTAAAGAAAAGTCTTCAAAAAATAGTCTAAAGTAACCAAGTTTGTAGATGCATTCTGTGAATTAAAAATATTAATTATGTACCAATTTAAAGGAATCTTCAAATATTAATTTATACGATTCTACTAATAATTCTATTTCTACTAATTTACTTAAATTATTTACTAAAATATACATCGTACCATATGCTATTTTAAATTCTAATTTATAATAATTTAATAATAATAATAATTGCTACAACCCATAGCCTGGAAACCAGGCCCCAGAAGCTATAAGCTTGTGCGGGAGGGAGGGCGCGATTATTATTATTACGTAGGCCCTAAATGCGGTTGCAGCCGACTTACAGATGGAACAGCGCAAATCCCACATTTGTGTCACAGCTAAGGAAAACTGCAGAAAACCTTAACCAGATCTGCCGGCACCAGGAATCGACCGCGGGCCGCTTGGGTGAAAGTCCAGCACTCTAGACAGTACACTACCAAGGCTGTTACAATACCAATAATTATAACTAAAATTCTAAATCTAGTTATAAATTCAAACAATCCATCTTAGATTTATGTTGGAAATATCTTGTTTTTAATTTTCCTGGAGATCCCTTAGGTTATACTATCGCTTATTACCCATTGAATTCCTATTACTTCAAACATTCCAATTGCTTCTAAATTATATAGGTATCCAGAGGTTTACAAACAAGAAATGAACAATCAAATTAATAAACTATTTTCTGATAATATAATATACAATTCTATATAATATAGCAGGGCCGATGCCTTTCTATTTTTTCCTGGAATTTCTCTCCGTGAATAGTCCCTAAGAAAGAAGACGCAAGTGGTAAAAACAAATAGAGAATAGTCATAAACTATTGCAAATTCGATAAAGATACAATTTGAAATGCACTTTACTGTACACAGAAAAAACTAACTTGTTCGAATAGCAGAAGGAAATTTTTGGGACATGGGTCGTATAAGAGCATAAATAATTATCAACGTGAAGTTTAATTTAAATTTAGGGTAACGAATTTAAAGCAACTCTAACATATATTCATATGAGTATCCAAAAAAATAGACATGCATAACCAAGAAATTAATCAGATAATTTATAATCTTTTTCCATACAATTATGTCAGTAATTATTTAATATCTAACTTTACCACTTAACTAAATGCATACAACAGATGATAATATCTCTATATCAACCCTTGGAAGGCTACAGCTATTTCTACAAGGCTAGATACATAAAACATCAGAGCATACTAAAGTAAAATTTAAATAAAATAACAATAAGTGTATAAATGTATATCTTTATAAAAAAAACCAGCTACAATAAGTAGTACTACTATCCATTTTTTTTTCTAGAGTCCTCAGACTTTGAAAGCGTATTGCTCGTAAACTACTCAACCAAATTAAATATTTCAAATACAAGCAAATAGTAAATTTACTTCTATATATTTATTTTAATAGTTATTATTTA
The DNA here is from genome assembly GCA_929113105.1 of Agrypnus murinus. Classification (NCBI taxonomy): domain Eukaryota; kingdom Metazoa; phylum Arthropoda; class Insecta; order Coleoptera; family Elateridae; genus Agrypnus; species Agrypnus murinus. The sequence continues at coordinate 182,224,043 of OV816026.1, read as the reverse complement.
ACAGTGCTATACTTTTTTTTAAATTTATTTAGCGCATCAACCGTGTAGGTTATTAGCGCATGACTTACAAGAGGTACAATATCTTTGTATTGCTCAATTTGATTTGATACAGCAACAAGAAATTCACTATTTATTATAGGTAAGTATTAATTCTTAAGACTAATTCTAGATAATTACAGTGCATACTTATATCTACAGTATTATGCTAGGTAAGTACTTATTTTATATTCTATTTTTAATGCCTGTCTCTGATAAAAACTCATTAATTTTCCAATGTTACAGTTCTCCCCCAACTTATCAGCGGCCCTCTGAGGTATTCCATGTTTGGCTCTTGATTCTTCATGAGTAGGGCATTCCTCCAGTACGTGAAGGACCGTAAGGGGTACCTGGCACAGTTCACAAACAGGTTGTTCTTCCTTGGTAAGTATATGTGTGTAACTATGTGAGAATTTTGTATGTCCGATACGTAATCTAGATAATATAACTTGTTCTTTTCTTGTGGAAGCTACGCCTAGCCATCTCTTTATTGACGGTTTAATTTGATGTAATTTAGATGTCGATCTATTCCATTCACTTTGCCACAGGCACATAATTTTATTTTTAATGTAAGCTTTAAAATCACTAGGAACTGTCTGTTTACAAGTATTAATGCTGGAATTTCTTATACAGTTAAATGCAGTTCTGTCCGCTACTTCGTTACCTTATATTCTTGTATGTGAGGGGACCCAAAACAACATTATTGTTTTATGGAGTTTATTGTTTCCAGCCTTATTTTGTGGAACTCCATAATCATGAAATAAATAAAGATTATTAAAAGTTTCACAGTTTTATTAAAATACAACCTGACAATATTGTTTCGACAGCTATGATGTCATTATCAAAGGTAATATAATTATAAACAAACACGTCGCTAAGGTAGATACAAAATAGGTAACTAGATAAAATAATAATAATAATCAGAATTAAATATCTAATACTTCCAGTAACGGAGAATTACTGAGCTCAAGTTGTTCATTCATTAAAGGTACCCTGAGTTTGTGTTTGTATATCTCAAAGGCTTCTAAAATGTCTAATTTGCGTTTGTTGTTACAAAAATGTAGGAATTTAATATTATTTTGAGGAGTCATTGTGTGATTTTCTTCTAAAAGGTGTTTGGCGTAATTCGATTTTTCAACACATGATATCATGAAATCGGGCATTTACCGTTTAAATTGTTCTTTTTGTAGTTCGGTATATATTGGACAAACACTTCGAAATTTTGACATAAGATATAAAGAACACGTACGTCATTACAAAAATAAACATCCTGAAAAATCGAATTACGCCAAACACCTTTTAGAACAAAATCACACAATGACTCCTCAAAATAATATTATATTCCTACATTTTTGTAACAACAAACGCAAATTAGACATTTTAGAAGCCTTTGAGATATACAAACACAAACTCAGGGTACCTTTAATGAATGAACAACTTGAGCTCAGTAATTCTCCGTTACTGGAAGTATTAGATATTTAATTCTGATTATTATTATTATTTTATCTAGTTACCTATTTTGTATCTACCTTAGCGACGTGTTTGTTTATAATTATATTACCTTTGATAATGACAGCATAGCTGTCGAAACAATATTGTCAGGTTGTATTTTAATAAAACTGTGAAACTTTTAATAATCTTTACAGTTTTATTGAGTGACTGTATATTAAAAAGTACTTTGTTTATTAATAATAGGAGAGGGTGCTTGGGGTAAATTGCTTGTATGGAATGAATAGCAGTGAGTGAGTCAGTTATGATTATGAATTCTTGTTGAGCGGCATTTTTTGCGTGAATTAAATCCTGCAGGATAGCGTATAGTTCTCCATTATAAACACTACTGTCTTTTACTAACTTGTAACTGTAGTTTGTGTTTGGTGTTATCACTGCTGCTCCTACCCCATCATTTGTTTTCGATGCATCTGTGTATATTTTTACGTAACTTTCGTATTGCACGAGAAATTCTGTAAAAAGTGCTACTATTACTGTTGGATTCTCTTCGGTTTTTTTAATACAGGTTAGTCTAAGATCCGTTTTAGGTCTTTTGATAATCCAAGGAGGAGGGGTATTAATATAAAGTGGGTAGGTGGATGGAATTGTGGTTTGAAGTTCATTTAGATACTTTGATACTCTCCCATAGAAGGGAGAGTCTCTCCTTTTTTTAATATCTTGAATATTTATATACTGATTTGGAATTACTTTGTCGTATGTGGGATTGTCTTGGTTGGCGGCAATATTAACTGCATAGGTAAGGGACAAATATCGTCTTCTGTAGTGCAACGATGGTTCGCTTGATGCTGAATAAATACTTTCTATTGGACTGGTATAAAAGGCACCAAGTGCTATCGTAAGTCCAGAGTTATGAATCACATCTACACGTTGTAACAATGTTTTACTTGCTGATGCGTATGCTATTGAGCCGTAATCAATCTTTGATCGTATGAGTGATTTGTATAGGTCGAGAAGGATGTCTGAGTCGGCCCCCCAATTGTGGTTTGCTATTGCCTTTAATAAATTAAGGCTTTGTTGACAGGATAATACTAATTGGTTTATGTGTTCTTTGCAGTTTAGATGTTTGTCCAGGATCATCTCTAAAAACTTGATGCTGTCTACAAACTTTAGGTTTCTCCCATATAATTTTAATACAGGAGTTGCTTCTGTCTTCCTTTTAGAGAATAAAATACATTGAGTTTTTTCTTTGGAAAAATTTAAAGCCGGTACGTTTTGTCCAATCTTCTAAGTGTATCAGTTGTTGTAAAAATTTTTTTATGCTGTGTATGTTTTTGCCTTTAATAAATATAACCAGATCGTCTGCATAGAGTCTGGCTTTAATAGGAACTTGGATGTTGTGTAGTATGTCATTAATTGCAATTAAAAATAGAGTAGGACTTAAAACCGAGCCTTGCGGAATGCCATTTTTTTGTTGGAATTTATCAGACAAATAACCATTTACACGCACTCGACAAAATCTTTTGGTTAAGTAATTTATAATGAAAGCTAGCATATTATCATTCATACCACAAGACTGAGCTTTTGTTATAATTAGATGATGCCAACACGTATCGTAGGCTTTTTGTAAATCGAAAAATATTGCAACACATGATTGTTTATTGATGAATGCTTCATGTATTTCGGATTCCAAACTGACTATGTTATCTAGGGTAGAACGATCCTTTCTAAAACCGCTTTGATCTTTACAGATCAGCTGTTTTTCCTCTAGAAACCACATCAGTCTTCTATTAACTATTTTCTCTAGAAGTTTACACATTGTACAGGTAAGTGATACCGGTCGATAAGATTCCGGATTTAATTTATTTTCATTTGGTTTTAGGATGGGAATTACAACTGCTTTTGACCACTGTGAGGGAAATTTCTTTTCAGTCCAAATTTGATTATACCTATAGAGACCAAGCAGGAATTGTTTTGCCGTTTCTGGTAGACTTTGAATAAAATTAATGGGAATATTATCTGGTCCAACGCTTGCATTTCTATAATGATTTAAGGCTTCTTCTAATTCATGTCTTGATATTTTCTGATTTAGCGGTGAGTTATTTTCTGTTACATTAACAGGATTTTTGGCTTCAACTTGTTGTTTATATTCTAAGAAACCTTGATCATAGTTTTCGCTACTAGAGTACTCCATGTACGTCTTTCCGAGTAGGTTAGCTATCTGCTGGCTGTCTGATATATGTGTATTATTATGCGTTAGTGTATTTATTCTTAAGTGTGTTTGCATTCCTTTTATTCTTCTTACTTTGTTCCATATCTCTGTGATAGGTGTTGAAGGTCTTATTTGAGATACATACTGCACCCACGATTATTTCTTACTCTTTTTGATTGTATACCTTGTCTTCGCCCGCAGTCGTTTAAATTTTAAGAGATTTTCTGTAGTCTTATGCCTTTTGTACCTATTAAATGCATTCTTATAGTATTGCAAAGTTTCCCAATTTAACATTGGGTGTAAAGCAGGATCACATACACTGATATCTATTGATGAAAACGTTCCTTTGAAAGAATTAAATCTAGTAGCGGCACCATTGTTTAGTAGGTTTAAAGATACCTTTTCAATAATATTTGAAATTTGGATGCCTCTGGGATCATTTTTCTCACTTCCCCTAGTTATGTGGTGACCATTGAGATCGCCTAGAATAATACGAGGTGTCGGGATTTGTTCTATTAATCGAGTTAAGTCCCGTATGTCTATCTCCTGGTTTGGAGGAATGTACACATTACATATGTTTACAGGTGTTGGTGAAAAACAGATACAGCGATGGCTTCCATGTATATTCAATTTTCTGACCTCTAAGTTTTTCTTAACTTACATGGCAACTCCACCGCTTGCCCTGTCAGCGTTTGTTCTGTTACAGAAAAAGCCACAAAAATTACGTAGGTTGTGTGTGTTATTTTCTTTAAAGTTGGTTTCCTGTAAACAAATTATAGATGGATCTTGTTATTTTAACAGTAACTGCAGCATTTCTAGATGTGGGTAGTAACCGTTTAAATTCCATTGAAATATAGAAGTGAATGATATATTGAATTTAAAAAAAAGAGGAAGTTAGGATGTATCTTGAGATGAGTCACTTTCGGTTACGCAGATTATTTCATTGGTAAACTTCAATAACTTGTTTAGTAGTTTGGTACATCGTACTTTTATATTTATTTGTTTTAGGTGCGGTCGTATCATTTGTAGCATATAACATAACGCTGGAATATCTTTAGTGTAGTTAAGCGTAATAGCTACAGGATCCTTAACTCCGCGAACATTTTCTAGAAGATCCACCAATTGTGGGAACGTTAGAATGAAAGGAGGTGTATATGCATTAATATAGTTTTGAACTGGTAATAAGAGTTCCTCTGTTGACTCATTTTGATTAGCTGTAACTGATGTGTCAGGTTGTTTTTGCGTTTTGTTGTTAATTAAATTTTCTATCAGTAACGATAGACTTAAGTCTTCAGCCGAGCTATATCGACTTAGTGGTTGAGACATTAATGGTAGTGTTGTTCTGGTTGGTTGTATGTGTGTCTGAGTAGGTTTTATAAACGTATCTTCCGGTTGGTATAATTGATAATAACTTTTATTTGCTGCAATATGTTGATTGGCTGTTTGAGAGGTTGATGAATGTGCATTTACAGTTAAGGATGTATTCTTTGGAATTGGTTTGACGAAAATTTCTTCTGACTCATGTACTTCAGCGATAACTTCGATTGTAGTAGGTTGATTTAGAGGTTGATAATTTGATATTGGTTGTGATTGTATGTTTTCATGTAAAGGCTGTTGATTTTGTTTGGGTTTTTTAGTATGTTGAGTTGGTTTATTAGATAATGTTACTTGTAATGTTTTAGGATGTGGATTTTGTTCGATGGGCGGTGATAGGATGTCTGAGGCATTCCTTTTTAAGGGTTTACAAGCAGGAAAAGTCTGGAATTCTAAATCTTGAATTGGGGTTTCTATTGTTGACTTTGTTTGGTGTGGTATCAAAAGATAGGGATATTGGGAGGCAATATGGCCCCCGTTGCCTTGCACCGGAAACAGGATGTACCGTCTTGTGACAAAAATACTCGATAAGATGTGCTATCGCGAAATATATTTATAGACTCTGGTATGGATATTTTCAGGTGAAGAGATGTACACTTGTCGTCTGAAACTGAGAATGTGGCTGTATTCTGAGTTGGTTATTCTTACTTTTAAAAACGTGATAGGCGACACTGTCTTTAAGTTGAGTTTTTTTAATTCGTTTTCTAATACTGCATGAGGAATAGTAGGACACACATTTGACATTACAAGACGTTCAGCTGGAGTAATTAATTTTCTTGCTGGTACATTTTGTTCCTTAATCTTGATAGAACCATATGTATTTATAAAGTTATTGACGATTTCTTTATTAGCTAGGTAGATACATATTCTGTTATTTGATATTCTAGAAGAAAATATATTTTTCGGTTGAATAATTGATCCTAGAGCATACAGGTAATCTTGTATTCTAGTTCCATCAATAGCATTAAAAATAATATCTTGTTCTTTAGTTGGGTATTGTTGTATAGTTGTAACGGAAGCATACGATTCAGCTTGGCTAGCCATTTTTAATTTTATGTTTACGTTAGATTGAAAATATACTTTGAGATAAAATTTGCAATTTAAACTTTATAAAACTCGATAAATAACCATAAAACTATGTAGGCACTAACAATGATATGCACTTATCAATCTCAGAGCCGAACCTATTCTGCTATACTTTTGTTTTTATCGGACGATACGTAATAAAATGTACGTGTATTATAAAATGTATGTAATGTAAAATTATTATTTTCTGCAAAGAAATGTTCCTAATCTCAACAATAAAAATGCAGTAACAAACAAACAATTATTAGTGACAAGCGGTTTGGAAAAAAATTGTTTTTTATTGCACTAGTAGATAAAAATTGAGAGTTCTGGGACCACCCCCCACTCCTGACCTTGACCTTGAACCTATCTCTTTCTAACACATGGTGACCTTGAATCTATCTCCGTCACCTAAACATGGCAACACCGCTTTCTCAAGGTCAACAATATGACAACAACGCATTCTCAAGGTCATCAATATGGCAACAATGTAACTTCAAGGTCGCCCAATGTTGTTGACCTTGCACCTATCTGTCTAACACATGGTGACCTTGAATCTATCTCTCTAAACGTGGCAACACCGCATTCTCAAAGTCATCAAAATGGCAACAATATTGGTGACCTTGAACCTATCTCTCTCTAACACATGGTGACCTTGAATCCATCTCTGTCATCTAAACGTGGCAACACCGCATTCTCAAGGTCAACAATATGGCAACAACGCATTCTCTAGGTCATCAATATAGCAACAATGTAACTTCAAGGTCATCAAAACGGCAACAATGTTGGTGACCTTGAACCTATCTCTCTCACCTAAACGTGGCAACACCACATTCTCAAGGTCAATAATATGACAACAATGTTGTGACCTTGAACTCAAGGCCACTAAATAATGTATCTTCAAGGTCATCAATATGGCAACAATGCATTCAAATCCACGCAGGTAACTGAATAAGGTATATTCAAGGTCATCAAACACCATTCTTGGTCAAGCTGTAGATATATATAGCAGGTTGCATGTATTTAAAATTAAAAATGTGTGTAGAAGCGAGCTTACAGAATACGTGCTTGACAGAACGAGTGTTATCATTTCGTAATTGGAAGGGTATACAAGCTCCAAAATCTTTAGCTGAGGCCGGATTTGTCTACACAGGGCGTGAAGATAGAGTAGAATGTTTTTATTGCCGAGTGAACATTTTCAAATGGGAACCGTAGGATAGTCCAATCGTAGAACACCTGAAATGGTTACCACATTGCGTGTTTGCAAACGTGTTAGCACCCATAAACGTTGGAATTGGTAGAGACGTTTGCGGTTAAAAGTAACCAGGTACAACATAGAATATAACGCGAGGGAACAGGGAAGATGTTACCAATCAAATGGGGAAAGGATATGGTTTGACGGAAAAAGTGGGACAGCGCCGAAACAGTTGGAAGAGCCGTTACACGAATGGTACGATACAAATATAAAAATTCCGATCATGAGATGTATAGAGGAGTATAATTCGGATAAGTTTCGAACGGAACATTTGTGTCGTTTCACCATTTTAATAGCGGAGAGTTAAAATGTTGTGCTGTTTATGTATAGACAAGTATAAACCGGATAAGTTTCGAACGGAACATTTGTTTCGTATCACCATCTTAACAGCGTAGAGTTAAGTGTTTTCCGCGTAAAGAACAAAGAATCAGAAAAAGAAATAGAAAGGCGCAGAAACATCCAGCGCATCAACGCAACATTATTTAGTGAAAAGTACGCCGGGGCTTTACTAATGTATTACTGAAATAAAAGATAAATGTACTCTGTAAACAAATACAAGGTTGTAAAATTTAAAAGATAAATGTACACTGTAAACAAATACAAGGTGGTAAATTTTGAAATATGTAATCCTCTGATATATCAAAGTCAATCATAAAGTGTAAACAATTGAATATGTATTGTGAAATGTATTTAGTTAAATAAACCATGCAAATATGTCCCATTATATCGTTTCATTTAAGAATGAACTCCTACACATACATAGAAAAATCAAAAGTGAAACTAAGATTTAAAAGAAAAATTTTAATGCTATTTTAATTTCAATGAAACTCTTACCTAACTATGAAAGTATGCAGAGGTTGTTATGTTTACAAAAGAATGCACACGAAAGGTCAACACAACCTCAAGGGTAAGAAGTACATCAGACAGGCAGGAATGATACATGGAGTTAGAACAAAAGAATTTAATGTCTCCAGCCTTACTTTGTGGAACTCCATAATCATGAAATATAATATAAATACAAAGATTAATTAAAGTTTCACAAGTTTTATTAATATCTTAACCTGACAATATTGTTTCGACACTTTGTGTCATTATCAAAGGTAGATAAGATTGATAAACAAACACGTTGCTAAGGATAAATACATACAGAAAATAGGTAACTAGATAAAATACATAATAAAAACTAAATATCTAACACTTCTAATAAAGGAGAATTACTAAGCTCAGTTTGTTCATTCATTAAAGGTACTGTGCGTTTATGTCTGTTTATTTCAAAAAGCTTCTAAAATGTCTAATTTGTGTTTGTTGTTGCAAAAATGTAAGAATTTAATGTTGTTTTGAGGTGTCATTGGGTGGTTCTGTTCCAAAATGTGTTTGGCATAATTCGATTTTTCTGGATGTTTAAGTCTATAAGAGCGTACGTGTTCTTTGTATCTTATGTCTAAATTTCTAAGTGTTTGGCCAATATAAACCGAGTTACAAAAAGAACAATTCAAACGGTAAATGCAGGATTTCATGATATCTTGTGTTTTGTCTTTAGCATTGAATAAAAATGAAAAGGTGTTGCTGTTAGTTTTATAGGTTATTTTGTAACTGGTGGTTTTTCTTAGTATAGCTGCAATTTGTTCTGATATCTTGCCAAAGTATGGTATTGATATGTAGTTTGTGTCTTGTATTTGAGTGTCAATTGGAAATATTCTTTTGATAGCTAACCTATAATCTTTTTGTTGAATTAAAGTGTCAATCATGTTATGGTTATAATGGTTTGCATATGCTAATTGTTTGATGATTGAAATTTCTTTATCAAAATGTGATCGTTTCATACAAACATTAATTTAATTAATTAATACAAACAATGAATTTGATTTTTCCATATACAGAAAACCCACAAGCACAGACGTCACTATACCTAACGATTCATGTCATCATAAAATGCATAAACTAGCGGCTTATAGATATTTATTACACCGAGCTTTAACTACTCCTAGGAAACGATCACATTTTGATAAAGAAATTTCAATCATCAAACAATTAGCATATGCAAACCATTATAACCATAACATGATTGACATTTTAATTCAACAAAAAGATTATAAGTCAGCTATCAAAATAATATTTCCAATTGACACTCAAATACAAGACACAAACTACATATCAATACCATACTTTGGCAAGATATCAGAACAAATTGCAAATATAATAAGAAAAACCACCAGTTACAAAATAACCTATAAAACTTACACCAACACCTTTTCATTTTTATTCATTGCTAAAGACAAAACACAAGGTATCATGAAATCCGGCATTTAACGTTTAAATTATTCTTTTTGTAACTCGGTTTATATTGGCAAACACTTTCGACATAAGATACAAAGAACACGTACGCTCTTATAGACCAGAAAAATCGAATTATGCCAAACACATTTTGGAACAGAACCACCCAATGACACCTCAAAACAACATTAAATTGTTACATTTTTGCAACAACAAACACAAATTAGACATTTTAGAAGCTTTTGAAATATACAGAGATAAATGCACAGTACCTTTAATGAATGAACAAACTGAGCTTAGTAATTCTCCTTTATTAGAAGTGTTAGATATTTAGTATTTGTTATGTATTTTACCTAGTTACCTATTTTCTGTAAGTATTTATCTTTAGCAACGTGTTTGTTTATCAATCTTATCTACCTTTGATAATGACACAAAGTGTCGAAACAATATTGTCAGGTTAAGATATTAATAAAACTTGTGAACCTTTAATTAATCTTTGTATTTATATTATATTTCAAGAACAAAAGAAATTCCGCAGACATTGTTATGTTTACAAAAGAATGCACACGAAAGGTCAACACTACCTTAAGTGTAAGAATTACACTAGACAGGCAGGAATGTTACATGTAGTTAGAACAAAAGAAATGCCGCAGACGAGAAGAAAGAAATTCCGCAGACGTTGTTGAGAACAGACGAAACAAGGCAAGGTCAACGAGATTGTATTTACACAGAAAGGAGTGGGGGCATAGATATATCTATAACTTCAAACTGCACCACGCAGTTAGATCCAAACAACAGTAAAGATGAACAATGAAAGTGCACCAGAAAGTCCGTCGCCAACACCGGAGGTCGACCGACTAGCGTCTCGGGGATCATCATTGTGAAGCGAAGATACGGAGATCCTCGGAGCAGTCAACGATGTTGGCAACGAGGAGCTAGAGCTGGAGGAGGAAGACCAGGAGGAGGAGGAAACGATGGAAGTTCTGGTATGTAACTAAATAATTTAACAAAATTACTATTAAACAAAACACATAGATATGAACCATATATTTTTATATTAAAGTTTATAGCCTGAGATCAGCAACGTGGTGAGGTCTCGACCCTTGCTGGTACGGGGGAGGTTCAGCACGCGGGTGCTATGTGCCGAATGTCGGCAGAATTACATCATAATTATGATGCAGCACGGGACGCGGGAAGGTACGAGAAGTGCAGGGCTTCCACGTAGCATAAGTAAGTGAGTTAAAATTAGTTTATTGCAATAAAATTACTTTTAAATTTTACCCCGTGTTTTGCAGCAAGTTACGAAAAGTGCGAACAAGTTACGTAAGTGCGAGTAAGTTAGTTATGTTTAGTTATGTTACTATAACTGTGACCTCCCACTAACAGTAACCCAGTCCTCTTCCTATCCCGGTCGGGTTTGCATAACACGTCCTCGTCGTCCCGATTGGAAATCAGTATCGCGAACGTTAGTGGTAAAAGTTGACGTAAAAGTAAAATACATTATTTGGTGACTATACATTGCTGTCATTTTGATGATCATTGTTGCAACGTTTAGGTGACAGAGATAGTTTCAAGGTCACCATGTGTTAGAGAGAGATAGGTTCAAGGTCACCAACATTGGGTGACCTTGAAGATACATTGTTGCCATATTAATGACCTTGTGAATGCGTTGTTGTCATATTGTTGATTATTGTTGCCACGTTTAGAGTGATAGATTAAAGGTCACCATGTGTTAGAGAGAGATAGGTTCAAGGTCACCAACATTGGGTGACCTTGAAGATACATTGTTGCCATATTATTGACCATGAGAATGCGGTGTTGCCACGTTTAGGTGTTAGAGATAGATTCAAGGTCACCATGTGTTAGAGAGAGATAGGTTCAAGGTCACCAACATTGGGTGACCTTGAAGATACATTGTTGCCATATTGATGACCTTGAGAATGCGTTGTTGTCATATTGTTGACCTTGAGAATGCGCTGTTGCCACGTTTAGGTGACAGATATAGATTCAAGGTCACCATGTGTTAGAGAGAGATAGGTTCAAGGTCAAGGTCAGGAGTGGGGTTGGTCCCAGAACTCTCAATTTTTATCTACTTGCACTGATTTATTTATGAAGATATTATAGAAAATTTATTAAACATTTTTAAAACTGTAAACTATTTAAAAATTGTTAGCAATTTTACTTCATAAAAATAATAAATTTGTTTCGAAATCTGATCAACAAAAAGCTTTTGATGAGAAGAAGAACAATTCAGTCCTAACACTTATTTATTACTTCAATTTCTAAACTTTTCTAAGCCTATTGCTTAGTCTGACAACCAATTTAAAGTTCTTCACGCGCTTTAACAAATACGAGCAAGATTATAGTACGACTGAAACAGAACTTCTTGCAATCATTTAAATTGAGAAGCACTGTATTGTAAGGAATGATTAGCTCCTTACATATCCTAAAAATTGTCGATATCCTAGTTCTAGTTCAAGACAATGGTGCTTACTTCTAGAAGAGTTTAATTCCGAGTTAATAAATACCAACGCCGATTATCCAGAATTCCACAAATTCCTTCTAATTCTACAAATCTCACTCTCAATGATTTTATTAAAGCAAAAACTTGTTAAGAATTCGCCTATTTTAATTGTTTTAATGACAACTTTATAAAACTTTTCAAAATCTCAAATCACTATTATATTTTTAGATAACGAACAATCTTTATAAACAATTTCAACTAATCAAACCAAAATGTGCAATTTTCTTAATCAGCTGAAATCACCAAATGTGAAAGAATTTCTGGCAAATATTTATTAAATTATAAAGGGAATCATTTTGAAAAATTTCCTACTATGCTTTATTCAAAAGACTAATTGCTATTTTTATATTGTAAAAAAATAAAAGTTTAGAAATCTCTAACGAATACACTGATATTAAATTAAATTATTTGTTATATATCCGCAGTTTCTATTTTCTTAAATAAAACTGCAGATGTACTCTTTAAACATAATTCTTTAAAACTTGTTAAGGATTTCTTAACTCCCTTTTCTATTATACAAACCTTTCACTCTCAGTAACTATTGTTCACAATACCGTTCCATTTCCCAAGGATTGCATTATTTAGTTTATTTTTGTGAAGTTTTTCGATAGATTTCTTGTTCTGATGATAGCATAAAGCGTCAAATGTAAGTATTTGAAATTAATACTAATGCGGTTATTCTTACTCAAACGTTTTTTTTGGTCTTATTACTGTCAATCGTTTCTAGCTGATGGAAGTTTCGTATATACTACCTAAAATTTTCAGTTGTTAAATTTTTTAAATTACTTCTTTCCTAAAACGAGAATTTGCGTGTAATAAAGCGATTTATTTTTCGATGTTAACTAGACACGCACTTTATTTCTTTTCTTGTACCTTTCATGACTAAAACTTCTTCTTACACACTGCATAATCACTGTCATCATCATTTGTATACCTAAGTCCTCAATTAAATATTCAAAAATAACTACTTAAGTATTCGCCAAGTCACCTCCTCTTTAAATGCACTACAAATTAAAAAGAAAAAGCATGAACAAAGCCCTAAGCTTAACAAGTTTATTCTCGACAGACATATTGGCATGTCACGCAGAGCCATTAAATGCTGCGGAACATGGAAGCACTTGTAGTGTACTGGCTTCACATTAGAGACGTTAACATTACATACACAGTACACTCCAAGAGAACGAACTATTTCGAAAGCCAAAAGGGTTTAGAATTTCATTCGGTTGGTTTCCAGGCAGCAAAATAAGACTATTGATTCATTTAATTTTGAGAGAACAGCACTAGTTCTATGAAATTTGAGTACTTATTAAAGTTGCGAAAATTTACTTACAGATAGAGTGCTAGTCTTTTATGTAAATTGGTAACAAACAAGCTCAATATGCTTTTATTGCATTGGCTCGGTAACTACGGCAACAGCCACTCGTCGAAAGCCATACATTAAATTTGTTGTCGGAATGACATACAGGATGTGTTCGTTACAATTATACACGAAATGTACAAAATAAAGCTACATTCTGAAATAAAAAGCGACTTTAAAAGGTATTTTACAACTGCAGTAAACATTGCGGATCGGATACTAGCGTGAACATAAATTATAGCAACTGACATTACAATATAATCATATTATCATAGCAGTTCACAAATTTAGGTACTTAACTTTCAGAAAATAATTTCAAATGCTCATTTAAACAATTTACAGCTTACTGCAGTATTTATTGAAGTTGTGGAATTACTGCATTTAAAATATTTAAAGTACTTAAATGTTATTTAAGTTTATTTCAAGTTAGCTCCCAGATCTTTTATTTTCATGAGTTCAGGGTTTTAATCCAGCAATAACAGTTTGTAATACGACATTACTAGAAACGCTGAAGTTATTTCAGATAAATGAATTATAAACTAATTTGCCAAAGTTCTACAAAGTAAATAAACCTTCGTTAAGTTTGATGCGAAAACAATTTATTAAAAGTCGTAAAAGTCATTTCTTTATTTCACACCTACATTATGAGGGAACCTACTGCTAGCGTCGTATGTACCTCATCTTGCATGCAAAGACAATGTCACGCACACCCATACTTGAGGAGGTTAAATTTTCCAGTTTAAAAATCTGACTGACTCAAGTAGCGCTTGTACACACGACTATAGAAATTCAAGCTGTGTACTCACACTACTCATTTACCACTTGAAGAAAATAAATACTTTAATAATAAAGTTAAAGATATTTTAAAGATCTTACAGTCTTATCAAAACGAAAAAAAATCACAAAATTAACAACTTTGCCTACCTGTAGCCTAGTCTACCTAATAAAACACAAACAAGTTCTTCGGGTACTTTCGGTGTGTGATTTACATTGATTGATTAAAAACAAGAATTTTTAAACTTTCTATTGAAAGAATACAATTTACCATTTGTCAGTTTGACAAATAAATATGTACAGTGAAACCTGTAAATCTGACCACCTGTTTAAACTGACCCTCTGGTCATATGGACCACTTTTTCTCAGTCCCTGCAAAAATCCCATTACTTTAATGTAATTTATACTTTATAAACTGACCACTTGTCTTTTGTGACCATTGACCACATTTAGCTCAAATATTTGTTTAAAAATGTTTGTGTAATGTGTCCATTAGCCAAGGGATTACTTTACTTACAGTTATAACTAATCTTCTAAAAGTTTAAATAGGCATGTACATGTAAATTGCATTCAAAGAATTTCTATGAATGCATCTAATTCCTTAATAGTGACCAGTTGGGTTCAGGTATTTCCAAGTTTTAAGACTTTATTTCTGCTTCTGAGAAATTCATTACCTGCAAACTTTCACATTAGTAACCCTTGGATAGTTTTAAAATTGTTTTATAAAATCAGTCTTGTTTCATCTATTGATTGAAACCCTTGTGTTAATTAGTGCGATCAAGATGACTTCAAGAAAGTTTACAAAAAATTAAATTTGAAAGAAAAACAAAAGGTGCTAGTTTTTAGAAAACCACAGTGAAAGAAAAACAGCGGAACATTTTACTATTCAGAACTGCCCTGGAATCCTAACAGAACTGTACCATGCTAAAAATAATATTAATGAACTAAGCTGTGCTAAACATATGATCTTGAGACAATCTACGTTACATGATTTTTAAATAAATGTGTACCTATAAGTAGTATGTACATAACACACATCATCTATCTATCATTACATCTATCGCATGTAATAAATAGGGTAAGTGCTCTGTTGAATAAATATATAATGTACATATACATTTTTTTAGCATTTATTATAAGCACAAAAACTCAAAATACCTACCTATGTAATGAATATCGAATGAAAATAAAAATTGTTGTGTTTAAAAAATTCACACTTTTACAAAGTGACTACCTGCTTAAATTGACCATTTTGGGCCAGTCCCAAAGGTAGTCACTTTAGGCAGTTTCTACTGTATATCTAATCTACACTCGCAAAATTAATGTGACTGCGCCTTAGCGTTGGCTGAGCTCCGGTTCGTTTTATTAGTTGTCTTCATCACGTGATCCTTTTTTGTTTCGTTCTGGCATTTACCAATGTCAGGGTGTATACGATTGAGCACGTAAGCGTTCTGAAAAAAAAATATATAAATATATAATTTTTACAATAAAAATAAGTGTACGTATTGCTGTGATTCCAGCACTTATAGTTGAATATAAGTCATTTGGGTTGCCTATATGTTTAGAGGTTTGGACTCAACTTGAACAAATCTTAATTAAATAAATTAATTTGTTACTTAATAAGTAAATGATACACTCTACATTACTTGATTATAATAAGAAATAGATCTTAAACGGATTTTTCACTTAAAACTGAAAAATTTCTTGACAAGTTACGATTTGCATATCGTTAGGTCGTTGGACTTGGTTTTTCATAATTGAAGCCATTGTAAGGTGTAGTTTCACCTGTAAATTATAAAAGGCACAGTTGGAAGGGTGTATGCATCACCACAATACTCACAGTTTTTGTTGTTGAATTTCAAGTAAATCCCATGCTGGTTTAACGATTCATCAAATTTAATGATAAATGTATAATTTTCATTAATCTATGCATTTGCAGCCAAAATGTTTTGCTGCAATATTGTTAATTAGGTTCTAGTGCACCTTTAGCAATAGAATTTTAAAGTGGGCAGCTTTAAATAGAGAAGGTTTAGCCTTTTGAAGCTTAAAACTTGTATCGTTTGAACCTAATCTGTTAAAATAGTAAAATCTAGTTAATATTTAAAGTTTTGTGCCAAAATTGATGTAAATATTGTGTAATAGGATGTTAGGATTCATTTAATAATGAGAAAAGGAAGTAATAAGGTGTGAAAATGTTATTATCTGTAATTTTATAAAACCATGTCAGGAAATTCAAGATGGTTGCCATTAAATCCTGGAGTTAAATTTGCTTTTTGTTAGACATGTGATATACCAAAATATAGGAAAAATTATTCTCTTTCCGATTATGTAATTTGTTTAAACATTTAATTTAATTTTTTAGCAATAACTTGCTTATGTAAATCTTGTTAGGTTAGATGTTCAATTTTTTTAATAACTTACCAGACCTTGTTAGTGGAAAAATGACGTTTGCCGTTTGTTTTTGAAAAAAATATAAAAGCAGGTCGAAAATTTGGTGACTTGCTTGTTGATTTTCAAATAAAGCAAAAGCCATGTCGGATCATGCAATAATTTGTTAAAATTTTGAGGTTATGTGTGTCAGATTTTATGTCAATTAAATGTCAAAAAAGTGAGATTACGACAAATGTCATCCAAATTTAATTTTTTTAAAAAAGTGGTAAATAATTTTAAATAATGATAATAATAAAGAACAGTTAATGTGAATTATAAAAAAAGCAAAGTGAAGTGTATATTTGGTTTTTGGACTAATTGTATTTATAAGAAGAAAATTTCTGTAAAACGTACTGGAACTTTATTTCTGGATGGAAGGAATTTTAAAACAGAATACAATGGAAACTTTTTGGAAATCACTAACTGATTTGACGTACTCACGTTTTGGAGAAAACATGTCCAATATTTAATAATGGTAATTTATTTATAATACAATTTTCACTGGAAAGATCAATTTAAAAATGTGTGTTCACCATCACAACAAATAAGCAGGTAAATTTACCGACTATTACAGAAAACTGCCAAATAATATAGTGAGCGTAAAAATTTTGAGTGGCTCCAAAATTTTTAAATTTAAAAATTTGTTTTCAAACTATAACTTTATTATGTTTCGTTTCTTTTTTTAATTATAATTTAAGATCGTGGTATTGATAAAATAAAAATTATTCAGGACAAAGAGAGTTAGACTGTCTCTTAATTCTTATTTTGGGAAATCCAATTGACACCAATAATTAATTTAAATTATTCCAAGTTTGTTAATTGAATCCATTTTAGATAGTAAGAATTTTATTTGTTTTCGTTTCTCTTTCATAAACTTTCAGTTTTCATTCTTTTTATGTGTTTATTAATAAAATAATATTTTTAAATGTTCCACAGGAGATTTATTTGTGTATTTTTGTTTTGTTTTGTGTCCATTAACAGAATTTCACAGGTATAGGCTGAATAATATTTTATTATTTTGTCAAAGAGCGACCCGCCTAAAATTTTCTCATGCATTTTTCCTGAGCTTGTCTTTGTATTTTAAAAAATCATAGCCGGTGCAAATTTTCTTTTCATCAGAAAGGTAAGTGGTGTTTGTTTTTGTATAACTTGTTAGTTTGGCTTGCTACATTTAAACATAAATGATAGTAGTCTTTAATTTCAATAAATTTTTTAAATAAGTTTTCTATTTTCCTTATTAAAATTTAACATCTCAATATCATATCAGTATATATTCTACAGTATTGATTACATAACTCGCGTTTAGAAACGAAAATATCACCATCGGTTGCACTTTAATTAAATAATAATCAAATAAATCTATTGTAATGATAATTAGGTGTTCTTTGGGTATGTGATGCATTTAAATATATTTACTAGGCAAATATGCATTATTACAGGTTTCCGGTTTATAAGATTACATAACCTCAATTTATAAAATCAATGTTAAAAAGGAGTTTCTTAACTTTAATTAAATAAAACAATTAAAAGTAATACATAGAAATACATTTAATACAGACAAAGAATACTGTAGCATTTATATTTTCTTGGAAAAAGATAATTTTTATTCAGTAGTGGTACGATTGTTACTTCGCACATTTCTTTTCAAAGTAGCAACGTATCGGCTTGTATTCGGGTAGAATCTTATCTACAACAGTTAAAGCAGGCTGTTATTAAGGTGTATGCATAAATAAACTGACTTACCTGGAAGAATTGTTGTCAGCTGTTGAATTTAATTATATCGTTATCAGTGTATTAGTGTAAGATCGATTTGTTGATTTATTTTTAGTTTTATAACTTTGTGTTAGGATGCATTGCTGGAACTTCGTGTAATTTCATCTTAACAGCAGGATTTAAAAAATTTTAGTGAGAAGGTTAAATTTTTGGTTAGATTACTGGAAAACATATTAGAACGTGGCGTGCGGGTTTTCATCAATAAGCAGATTTATGTAATTTGGGTTGCATATTAAGTTTAGCTAAGATGTAACTAAAACTATTAAACTAAATTAGCTAAACATATAATAATAAAGAATAATGTACATATTTGTTAAGAGTAAATTAATTTAATTAGTATATCCTAATCTGAATTGAGACTTCTGATTGACGTTCAAAAGAGGATGGCAAAAGTATTATATATTTTTAAAATCAGGAAATTAAATGCTACATTTATGTCATTTTAGTTTTGTATTTTATGAATTTAAAATCAAACTTTGCTTATGTAAATATAATGTCTATTATGTTAAATCATGTCAAAATTAATTTTAATTTAACGGGAGATTCTTTTTCGATAAAAGTATAAATTAATATTGCAATATGTAAGATGAATTCATTTTTTTTCTTTATTTTGTTACGTCACTGTTTGTTGCCCATTAAAATTGGCAGGGTATAAGGTATATATGTATTAATTATTTTTTACCATTTTCACCAGAGGAACTGGTTTGAGTACCTGAGAACTGAATCGAGAAAGCTAATTACGAATTAGAAAACTTGTTTGAAGAAAATAAACTTGAGTACGAATTTTAAAATTGTTTATGGAACTAAAAGACCTAGTGATGGAACTGATTAATACACGAAAAACTGATTAAAACAAATTCAATCGCACGAAGTGAGTCAAATCTCTAACTTACTGAAACCCATCAAATGTTCGGTATTTACCTCAATTATAATAATTATTCCGAACCCAGCGGTGCTCAAAAGACATTTCCACTATATACCAATTTGTATTTGTGCCTATGATTCTATTTCCTTACAATATAGAATTTAGACCTGAGTTAAAAGCCGTGGAAATTTTTACACAAAATTTTTATTATTAAAACACCAAAAACTTAAATTTAAACACTTATAAATGCTAAACTGTAAACGAAAATATTGAAAATCGGAGAAATTACCAACTAAAAACTAAAACTTATACACCTAAAGTCTTGAATGCTGATCCATTAAAAGGAATAAGCTTTATTTTATTGTAGATCATGCAGATAGATTGTTCTTTCTTAGCTTCTAAAATATATTTCAGTCAGAAATCACGTTTGCTTATGTAAAACGTAAAACTCCTGAAGATTTAATCTGGAGGATTTTAGTATGCTTCAATGTTCTTAACCAGGAAAACGGCAAACTTTGGAATTCACATGCTTATAATAAAATTATTGCTGTTTCTCAGTTGAATAATGTAGAAATTGTCGTTTAAAATTTCGTATTATTGCGAGATGCTGCAGTATCTTCTTAGAATCTGATATAAGTAAAATTTCCGTCTTCTTTTTTAAATTAATAACCTACTCAGCGAAAGGATGATTAACTGATTTTTTTATTGCTACCGCTACCATTATAAAACTATAAAGAAAAATATTAAACCTAAAATAGGACATACACGGTCTTCCCCGACGACGACGTCGGGGACAAGGTCGAAATAATGAGGTAATGTTTACATCTACTGTAATTTAATGCATAAACAACTTCTACTTCCAAGCTGGACTGCTATAATAAAATTATGAATATCGTATTTCTTTAATGCATCAAACTGAAAGAAAGCATTTTTGAGCATAATAAAATGCGTACTGAATCTCTTTCTTTAAAGTATTTCGAAATAGCTTATGCAATTAACAAAACTTTTCATAAGCGGAATAATATTGATATCTATCGGTAGAATTACAAATCAACTCTTTTGTTTTTTATTTATTTCATTCTTAATTTAGTTTAAAAATTAACGCAGGATTTAGGATTCTGCGTTCTGGTGCGCAAACGATGTAATAATTTCCTATAAACGACTTTCCGTAAAAGAACACTGGTAAAAATCTGCTAATTTTGGTATAGGAGAGGTCAATGGACAAATTATTATATAGGTATCAAATATCATTTTTTTCGTTGTTCATCAAGAATGTGCTGATTCTAGTAAAATAAATATTTTGTTGCATTTGTAGAGACCGTTTAATAAATTCAACCGAATTTGATGTAAACTGATTCTTAATTTTACAAATCATGTTTACAATATGGGTCATAACCTGATAACCTTGGAAGATAATTACAATCTGTACTACTAATAATTGTCACCTGAACACTTGATGCCATCTATTTTCTTGTATAACAGGAAATAAGTACATACTGAGAATTTTATACTTTTTGAAAGATTAATTTTATTTATGTACAATATTTTATAAATGTTGAAACTACAGTAGGTATTATTTAGCCAACTTATAAAATGTAGGAAATGCTTTTACTACTATTAATAAAAGATGACAGATATGATAACAATCAGCAGATTTTTACCATTGTCCTTTGGTAAGTGATAATCTTCCTTTTGGTTTCGGAAAATTGTACATCGTTTGCACACTGGAATTCGGAATCCTAAATCCTGCGTTAATTAATTATATCCATTTTTGAACTAAATTAACAATGAAATAAAAAAAAACTAAAGTTTTCGTTTCATAATAAAAGATTGATTTGTAATTCCACCGAAAGGTGACGTCAAGGTTATTACGTTTATGAAGACTTTTGTTAATTGCATAAGCTATTTCGAAATACGTCTAAATAAAGAAAGAGATTCAGTACACATTTTATTATGAATGATTATATAAATAATGCTTTTTTTCATTTTGATGTTTTAAAGAAATACGATATTCATAATTTTATTATAATAGTCCAGCTGGAAGTTACAAGTT
Source organism: Agrypnus murinus (assembly GCA_929113105.1). Lineage (NCBI taxonomy): Eukaryota > Metazoa > Arthropoda > Insecta > Coleoptera > Elateridae > Agrypnus > Agrypnus murinus. Next base: position 182,202,605 of record OV816026.1, on the reverse strand, counting down.
GTTTATGCATTAAATTACAGTAAATGTAAACATTACCTCATTATTTCGAACTTGTCCCCGACGACGTTTTTGCCGATGTCGTCGGGGAAGACCGTGTATGTCCTATTTAATATCAGTTACCGTACGATAACAAATTAAAGTTTTTGATAAGAAGGTTTAACTTTGAAGTTTATTAATTTATCATATTTGTTAATATTTCAGGAGTCTATCGACTATAACATTTACTTGTATTTTTCTTTTTTTCTTTATCTTTCTACTGTCTGTATTTTAGGTTAGGCATTGGCAGTGCAACTTATTAATAAGAATTTTAACATAATTTATTCAACTGTAAAACAACTAAAAATTGAAAATGCATTAGCCCTAAGTATACTTGTATAACTTATATTGTATGCTGGTGTGATATACTTCTCACCTTGTAATGCACATTAGCTGACACTTACTTTAACCACTGCTCCCAAGCTGAGTTCATCAACAATTCTTTTAGCAGGTCAAAACCGAACTAACAAAATTCTAAATTCTAACGTCAAATTAAAGCAAGCAATCATAGGCGCGCTTTTGAATTCAGGCAAGAGGAAATGAGATTGCTGTTCTTGTTTTGAATGTTCGTATAATTGAACCATCATATTTTTATTGTTACTACGTATCCGTCTTAGATTCTAAAATTATTTGTGTCTACGTAAGTGGTGTACTTGGTAAATTAGTTGAAATCACTTGTCGGGCTGCATGAAACCACTTGGCCGGCCACAGTTTGCTGACCCCATATCTAATGAATAGTTCTATTGCTGAAAATAAGAACGCTTATAAGAACTATTACAAGGGACATCCAATGTAAATTAAAATAATTTAGTTCAGTTAGGACTAATTTCTTAACAAACATACGTACTTTAGAAATCATCAAATTGAAATAACCATTGCTGTTAATTTACCGTATTCACCTTCAACGTCTCCTCTACAATTGCAACCAATTTCCATCTGTTTGATCTACCCAAATTGTTACTAAGTGACTTGAAACTTAATTACGGCAACATTCAAAATATGCGGCATACCCTTATGTTCACATAACAAATTTGTTACCTAATTCGATTAATTTAATCAATCTATGCCACTGTAATAGCTTAATTTTATGAAAATAATAAAGTAGCACCTCTTCGATGTATGCAATTAAGGTTAAAAGACTTTATAAGTATCTACTTAACTAGAGAAACTGCAAATACAACAGTTAAGGGTTATTTCAAAACCACATACCCATTGTTATAATGAATATTTAAAATAGTTAATTTTGTTGCACAACTTAATTGCTATGTATACAATTATGAATAGCAAAGTGTTACAAAACAACAACATCCGTGTTTAACCACAACTTTTCGCAAACCACCAGACCTAGGGTAGACGACACTAATTAGTCATTCTTAATAAGTGCAACAACAACACTGCAGCACGTGTTGTGTACAAACTACAAAACTAGGAACATACATAAAGTGAACGTTATAAATTTTAGACGATTACCAGTTGTTGCTGACAGCAATTGCATAAATTTATAAATAAATTTGTCAACACATACCAATACCTTTACTGCCTATTTTTATGTATTCATTGATTTATTTTCATGTATAAATATTTTAACTAAAATACATTATCATGAAATAAATAAAGATTAGTAAAAGTTTCACAGTTTTATTAAAATACAACCTGACAATATTGTTTCGACAGCTATGCTGTCATTATCAAAGGTAATATAATTATAAACAAACACGTCGCTAAGGTAGATACAAAAATAGGTAACTAGATAAAAAGATAAAAATAATAAAAATCATAATTAAACATCTAATACTTCCAGTAACGGAGAATTACTGAGCTCAAGTTGTTCATTCATTAAAGGTACCCTGAGTTTGTGTTTGTATATCTCAAAGGCTTCTAAAATGTCTAATTTGCGTTTGTTATTACAAAAATGTAGGAATTTAATATTATTTTGAGGAGTCATTGTGTGATTTTGTTCTAAAAGGTGTTTGGCGTAATTCGATTTTTCAGGATGTTTATTTTTGTAATGACGTACGTGTTCTTTATATCTTATGTCAAAATTTCGAAGTGTATGTCCAATATATATAGAACTACAAAAAGAACAATTTAAACGGTAAATGCCCGATTTCATGATATCATGTGTTCTGTCTTTAGCATTCAATAAAAATGAAAAAGTGTTGGTGTTGGTTTTAAATGTTATTTTATAATTGTTGGTTTTTCTTAGTATATGTGCAATTTTTTCTGATATTTTGCCAAAATATGGTGATAAGATGTGTAAATTGTGTCTTTTGTTTGATTGTCAATGGGATATATTCTTTTGATAGCTAACCTATAATCTTTTTGTTTAATTAAAGTGTCAATCATGTTCGGATTGTAATGATTTGCATGTGCTAGTTGTTTAATGGTTGATATCTTTTTGCTAAAATCTGATTTTGTTAGTGGAATAGTTAAAGCTCTGTGTACTAATGATTTGTAGGCTGCTATTTTATGTGTATTATGGTGATAATTAACTTCATAGTGTTGTAGACCAATGAGACATTAAAAACAGTGTCACATGCACCAATCACAAGTTAGAAATGATTTCTTTAACTGAAAAGAATGTATGCTACTTTTCTTGCCGCTACCTCATTGTTTTAGCATTATTTTAGCAACCATTAATATTTAAAAAATCAAATGTCATTTTGACAAAAGTAAAAATGTCGCGCTTCGGCAACATTTGACGTATTTAACGCTTCATTCAGTTAATTCTCCAACCGAAGATCATTCGTTCTCAACTCTTGTCAGGCAAGATTTTTATTTTTTTTATTCGCATTGATTGCTAAAAGGCAATTAAACTCGATCAAATTCTTGGGAAAAGAACCCTCGCGCTCCGCGCTCGGGTCTTTTCGTCATTTTGATCTCGTTTAATTGCCAAGCAACCAACGCTCATACAAAATAAAAATCTTGCCGACAAGAGTTGAGCACTTATGATCTTACTGTTGACAAGATTCATTTGGTATCGTTATGTCTGTTTGTGTTGGTTTTCTGGATATGGAAAATTCAAATAGATTGTCTGCGTTAATCTTGATATTTAAGTCTAGAAAGTTTATAGCCCTGTTGTTCTGTTTCTAGTGTAAATTTTATGTTAGGGTGGATACTGTTAATAAGAATTAAAAATTCATTGATAATCTCAAAAGAACTGTCAAAACAAGCTAAAATGTCATCAACATAACGAAACCAGAAGATAATGTGTTTAGAGAGGTTTAATTCAAATATTCGATCTTCAAACTTGTCCATAAATATATTAGCTAATAGTGGACTAAGAGAATTACCCATAGGTAAACTATCCTTTTGTAAATAAGTTATGTTATTAAAAGTGAAATAATTTTGACTTATACAAAGGTCAAATAATTGAATTAACTCTAACCTTTTAACTAATTCTATATTACTATTGATCAAGAAACTATCTAATAAAGGAATACATTCTTGTGGGGGTATTCTGGAGAACATGTTGCAAATATCAAAACTAACAAGTTTTGAATGTGGTGGAAGATGTATGTTTTGCAGCTTATCTACTAATTCTAATGAATTTCTAACAGAGAATTTCGATTTGTAACCTATCGTGTTAATAATCTGGTTCAGTTTTTTGGATAAAATGTGATTAGGTGCATTGATGTATGATACAACTGGTCTTATTGGCATATTCTGTTTGTGTTTTGACTAGTCCATATAGTTTAGGTAGTTGTGGGTTTTTATTAATGATTTGTTGCCTTTCTAATTCTGAAAAGCAGATATTGCAGTTTTCTAAACCTTGTTTTATTTCTTTTTGGAATTTTGTGGTTGGGTTTTTGTTTAAAGTTTCTAAATTTTCTTTACTAATAAATTCATTAACTTTTTGTATGTAAATATCTTTTGAAAGAGTTACCAAAGTGTTGCCCTTATCTGCTTTAACAGAAATTAGATTGTTCTCTGTGATTTTGTGTTTTATAGATTGAAGAAGTGATATGTTAGATGTGTTGTACATTTTGTCCTGTTTCAAAGACATCTATTTAACAAATCGCGCATTTACCGTTTAAATTGTTCTTTTTGTAGTTCGGTATATATTGGACAAACACTTCGAAATTTTGACATAAGATATAAAGACGTACGTCATTACAAAAATAAACATCCTGAAAAATCTAATTACGCTAAACACCTTTTAGAACAAAATCACACAATGACTCCTAAAAATAATATTAAATTCCTACATTTTTGTAATAACAAACGCAAATTAGACATTTTAGAAGCCTTTGAGATATACAAACACAAACTCAGGATACCTTTAATGAATGAACAACTTGAGCTCAGTAATTCTCAGTTACTGGAAGTATTAGATATTTAATTCTGATTATTATTATTATTTTATCTAGTTATCTATTTTTGTATCTACCTTAGCGACGTGTTTGTTTATAATTATATTTCCTTTGATAATGACAGCATAGCTGTCGAAACAATATTGTCAGGTTATATTTTAATAAAACTGTGAAACTTTTAATAATCTTTATTTATTTCATGATTATGGAGTTCCACAAAGTAAGGCTGGAAACAATAAACAATAATACATTATATTTGGATAAATTAAAAAATATTACTACTAACATTAAGTTCATTCTTTTAATTGCTTACATGCTGAACACTGAAATAATGCTAGAATGTTATATTTTCAATACAAATTTATATAGAAAAATCATCACCCCCTGCTAGGAATGCATTGAAGTATTTCTTAATTATAAATTTATTTTTAAAAATTTAATTGCAGCAGCAAAAAGAGTCTTTTTAATTATACACTTAAATTTAATTAATTCCACACTGGTTCAGATTTCTTTCTTTGGAAATTAATAATTTGTTTTTAAACAAATACTTAATTTTCTTTAAATATATGAAAAATTATATTTACGAATTATAATTTGTTTATATATTTATTGCATTTTGGTATCATCAAATTTTTTAATTACTAAAAAGAAAACTAACTACTGTAAAAAACTCACGTTTTTATTTAATGAGATTATAATCCTTACTTGAAAAAAATGACGCCACAAAAATAACAACTTTACTTTTATCAAATGCCCTTGTGTCCGCTTGGCTGCTTTTATTAGTACTGACAAAGAGTTTAAGAAACAGATGTCAATGACCTCTTTTAAATATTTCCAAATAAAGGGCTTTACTAATTAGAATTCCGAATTAATTTTATTGTTGCACAATAGTGGTAAGTAAAATAAATTTTCTTTCAGTTCAAAACCATTTATAATTCAGTAATTTTTTTTGTCTTTCTTTGCAGTAAAAATTTTTGCTGAAGCATAAATTAATCACTTGTTTAACTTGAAGCAAATTTAACAGTTTGATTTACAAACACTTTGACATTACTGAAAAATAACTCGAACCTCAAATATTTGACATTCAATTTGTTTATATATTTATATAAACATAACCTTAAATTTAATTATACTCTACAACAGGTTTAGTTTGTTAAAAAATGTGTGTTTATTTATGTGATTTGTCTAAAACTATTGCCTTTTATACAAATTTTGAGCAAAACTGACGATTCTTGACATTTCTAAATATTCTTAATTTATTATTGTTTATAAATTTTAATTAACACTTAAAATAATTAGATAAACTCATAGAAAATACAATTCTAAATTCATTGATATCCTACACTTGTGCAAACAAATAAAATTAACTTTACAATTGAATGCCGATGACATTTCTATCTCCTTAAAACTTTTATTAATTTAATTATCCAACAATACATCTTCACACTTTTCTATCTCTACAAATATAAACAATATATCCTTAAAAACATTATTTGTATAATTTTAGGAATCAACAACATGAATTATAAGCCAATTTACAATATGTCTTTGATCGTTTTAAATGCGCAAGCTAATTACATGTTTTATACAATTACCATAAAAAACGCAACTCTTGCATTTAAAATTGTTTCAATTTTGTGTTAAAAAAAGGTGCTCTTTAACTTTCCACAAAAACACTCGAGCCAAAAGTTTTCAAATTCTAAAATACATAAATTCTGCCATATGAAAGAATCTCGTTAATAGAAAAATACAATTTTTAACTATAACTCTACAAGAAGTTGCTAATTACTTACATACAACCCTGATACAATACACTATGTCTTTTCCAGGTGAAATCTTACATTAAAGAGTAAACAAACTCATATAAGTTAAAAAGAATACTTGAACAACACCCGAATCGTCAAGTTAACAAGCAAATCGTGTATTTTGTATGAAAAAACACGATTTCCACTTATCCTTTATATATTTAAAGTCATCTAGTGTGCATGTTTGCACACTTGCACACTGCTAATTACCTACATTCAATCTCATAAAAGAAGAATTATTAGAATTTTCAATAGTTGAAAAGTGCGGTTATGCAACCCATTTAACGTTTCATATTTAAATTGCATAAAACTGGCTAGTAGTATAATACAAGAGCATTTTTTATGTTGCATGATAAAATATTATGATATTGTGTACATCCTTGAAAAAGCTCTTTTTGATCTAGGACTGTACTTTAAGACCCGGAGATAGGTGGGTGATTATTCCCTTGAGCAACAAACTTTATTCTCAGGATAAAAGACTTTAATCCCATGGTAAATAATATAGTTACTACTGTTATTTTCCGTGTAGATTTTGCATTAACTAGCATTTTTGCTTTCACTTATTTATGTTTTTTATATTCCTAAATATATTCAGTAATTTTTTATTTTTTATGTAATTTTAATGGATTTCTAACTTAGTTTGTAGTTAACTATTTAAAAAGGACTATAATTTGTTGT